>JAVHLV010000391.1:0-55245 GCA_036785495.1 Colletotrichum neosansevieriae
AATTATTACTAAATATAAATCCTACTTTTCCCTAACTATACTAACTTTCCTCCTATATTCTATAACTACTATAACTATAAATAGGTAATTTATCCTTTTAATTATTATAGTAATTATTTATACTAATTTCTATTTAAGCTATAGCTTCTATATATATAAAAATATAGTATAGGGCTACTATTACTAATAAGAAGCCTATTATAGATAAGAAGACTTCTACTAAGAAGACTACTACTAAGAAGACTACTACTAAGATTACTAAGAAGTTAGCTAGAAAGTTTCTTTCTAACTAGTCTCTTATTTTAGGCTAAGCTTAGAAGAAGAAGTGCTATTAGTATTTTAGTAGTAAGCTAAGATTACTATAAAAGATAGCTATAAACTAACTTATTTTAGCTAAGGCTTTTTATAAAATTAAAACCTACTATAAATTAACTAATCTTATTATCTCTAAGCTTCTCTTTTAGTAGGTTTACTAAGAAATCTATAATAATATTAGCTATAATAGTAATATTTACTAGATAAAGTTAGCTATTAGAGCTTTCTAAGAGTTTAGAGAGTTTTCTTTTTAGTATTTTTAAGAGTAATTATCTCCCTCTCTAATTTATTTATTTATTAAACTAATTAGTTTAGTAATTAATCTTACTACTATCTATACTAAATATATTACTATTATACTTAAAGATCTTAACTTAGTTAAGACTATTCTAAGAGCTAGTAAGCTTTATAGTAATAGATAGTTTAAAATATAAGAATAAAAAGAGATATTAAAATATAATAAGATAGTAATAGAATTTTAGCTATTTATAATATATCTATAAATTAGTCTAATTACTATAAAAATATCTATAATCTCTAATAAAAATATAAATTACTTATAGATATAATTACCTATAAGCTATCTAAATCTATAGATATAGTATTTATACTATATCTATAGGCTTAATTACCTAAACCCACTTAACCTATAAGTATCTATAGGTATTACCTGCTACCTATAAGTACTACCTATAACTACCTACCTATTTCGCAGGTACCTATGGGTACCCGCGGGCTGGGTAATTACTAACCCTAATCAAGTCCGCGCTCTCTGTTATTTGCTGCGTGTTGCGAATAACGCACTTCTTGTTGCCTGGACAGGGCTAACCTGCCTGACAACTCGGCAAACAAACACAACCAGTCCGAGTGAAACCCCCGCAAGTGAACGAGGCTGTTTGCGTAAAACCGCCTCCCGGACATGGATTCAGGCCTATTTGGGTCACACAAAATGCGGGCTCAATCGACGAACCAAGCCTGGGTGCTCCAGCCGGAAGGCCGCCATCGGTTGAGGGATCAAGGTCGACCGTGAATATGGTTGCCGGCTCTGGCGCTGCAACGGGGACGGTTGAGGGCCGAGGAGGGGCTTTTGGCGGGCTGTCCCCGTTTCTGGTCGTATACCCCGTTGAGTCCTCGACGCACAAACTAGGGTCTTGGAATGCGGCACGAGCAACGTCATGCCAAAGGGCCGACATATTGTAGACATTGTCGAGCGTGAAATACAGCCTGCAGTCAGCCGCAACGTAGCGGAACTGAAGAGGCACAGACGTATCATCCTCACGTAGTTGATCGCGCAAGTTGAAGCCGGCATAGTTAACGTAGATGCCCGCGTCGTCTCTGTTTGCGGGCAGTATGGCCTCGGCAGTCTCGTTCAAGCTGCGGATCCACGTTATGTCGATATCGAGGTCGTCGGTGGAGTATGCTCGCATGCCTCGCGTGCCGGCTGCTGCTTGCATTGGGCCCGACTTTGGAGCACCCCCGACGGCGACGGTTCGAGCACCGCCCTGGGCCGTTGCAAGCTCGACAAACAAGGCGCAGGCCGACGAACAGGTTCCGTCCGTGAGCTGCGAGGACAGATATCAGTCAAAAGAACACACTTTGGATGTTTTTTGGACTTGGAACTTACGATCACAATATCCTCAGGACGCCAGGGGGCTTCTGTTCCTGCATCGGCGCCGTCGATGTAACGGTTGAGGGTCCAACCATCGAATGCAGCAAGTTGGAAGTCTGGGTTCCTGAGATCATATTCCTCCTACGTTGGCGTTAGCACATAAGGAGGGCCCTCGTCAATGTTTCGCGCTCATTTTGCTTACCACCAGTGAGAACCCGTCTCCAACCTGCTCCCGAGGTCCCTGATATTCCTCCCATGAGGTGAAGTTGCGTCCCGTTTCGGCGTTGACTCTCGTCGTGATCACCCACTCGTCTGCCGTTAGAGCCAGGGCAGTGTCCTTGTCCTCCTCTGTGCCGACTGCCAAGGCTTGATACTCACGCGTCGTAGCTGAACCCAGGGCATTGCCCAAGTCGTGGCTGCGTCGCTGACTTCCGGTGTAGGGGTCAATCCCAGGGAAGAACTCCCGGAGCATCAGCAAAGCGACAGCGCTTGACCCGCCAGAGTTCTTTTGCAGATCAATGATGATGTGTGAAAGACCTTTTGCCTTGGCTCCGTCCATGAAATCTTCCAGAGACTGACTGAAGTTGCCGAAATCCCAGCCATATTGCTCAAAGTTGGGAACGCTGACGACTCCAGTTGATATATCGTCATAGAAATATCCCGTAAGGACACCATCGCCGTAGAGACCGAGGTCATACTGGGCAATGTCGGGCTTTTGCGGAAAGGCACCGAAACTTGCGTTATACCAGTTATTGTTGTCGCTGGTCTGAGTAGGCTCGCTCTCGGCAGGTTGATCTTCTGTAGCAGGCGCGTCTGTGGAAGACGGGCCCCCAAATGTTGGCGGGAGCGGAACTTCGTTGTAAGATGCGGGTAGCAAGCCCAGGACGAAGAAGTTATAAAAGTCGCCTCCCGTTGTCAACGGACCGGTGAACTCCGCATTGTTGTAGATGGCAAGCCAATAGGTTATCTTTGGGGGTGTGTTCGCGTCTTCGAAAGTGAAGTTCAGAGAGTTGCCGGGGTAGAAGGTACTTGCGCCGGAGAAGATGCTGAAGACACCCTGAATGTCTTGGGCCGGGCTATCCATGAGCTCGTTCCAGTCGGCGTGGGGCTCGAGCATGCCAACAGATTGAAGGGCCGCGAACTTGGTCAAATACTCCACGGCCGGCTCGCCATTGATGTGCGAAATGGCGGAGATCGTAACGGGTAGGCCATTGGTGATGTTTCTTCGGCGATCGATCACATCGTCTGTCGCGGCCAGGTCAGCGGATTAGTCTATGATGTGAGGGACGGAATTGAAGCATCGTAAATAAACGCACCCGCAAAGTAGACTTTTGGTACTTCCTTTCCGTCAATGGATGCCGCGACTAAGGGATTAGGACTGGCGAAGGAAAAAGCAGAAAGAACGCCAGCGTATAGATCAACGTGGGCGTCATGAACCGAGTAGACGAGGTATTGCAAGGCGGCTTCGAAGTCGTATTGATTGCTGAAGACGCCGGACGTGACGTTGTTTTTGAGATCGTCCAAGCCTTTCATGAGGTCAAACGCAGGTTGCTGGTAGCTCTCTGGAGGGTTCTTGAGATGCGCCAGGGTACTCTGGAACTGCATTGTTGTGTTGTAGTACTCGATGAATCGAAGAGCCACCGCTTCGTGAAACGGAACACTGGTCAGGCACTCGTAAGCGTCGGCGGCGTAAGACAAGCGATATCCTAACTTTCGTCAACATGTTTCATACGCATCTTAGACTTCAACACATAATTTACCTTCATTGACGGCATCAATGATTTTTCCGCACATCGGCTTGTCCTCAGGTCCATCCTGACGACGTGGGATTCCCCTCGGTGAGGATGATGGTCGTGCAAGACTGAGGCCGCAGCACAGGCCCAATAACACCGTCGAAAGCAACATCGTTGGCGTCCTCAGGGCGTCCGATAATTACAAAAAGACGAGCTCGGAAAGGGAACACAGTGACGAGACCCTTTGGGCGTTACCTCAGGGAACCATATCGCGACGGCAATCTTGTACCTGCGCCAGGAGCGTTGCCTTTTCTATATTCTTCACATCAGACGATGCTTCCAAGTCTTGAGAACCAGATGCACATGGTCTTGGTAGGCATGTCCACTGCCACTGGCTCTGGTGGCAGGGATCTTATAACAGACAGGGGTATGCAATAGCACCATCGATTTCTTGCTTCTCTGGATAGCAGGCTGAGCCATAGCGTTGACGGTTCATTTCCAGGCCCTGCTCGCGGCTGCATCTCAGGGTATCATCGACCTCGGGAGTATTACCGAGAAACATGTCACTGGGAGCCGCTGTAGGAAGAGAGGCGAGTGCATGTCGGCAGCAGTTTATCCTAGACGCAAGTCCTACACAGAATGCTTCTTGGTTCTATTCCCTAGTAGCTCTTCTTGACATGATTTTCCCCAACCACGTAGACGAAGCTGAATTGAAGGTTCGAAACGGTTGAAGAAGCGTGAAGGTCAAAATGGCTGCTAGAACATACTAATGCAGCCTGACACAGCTTGGGCAGGGCAGGATGGGATCGGGAGGATTTGCGGCTGAGTTCACTTGCATGCCGCTACCCAAATTAAAGACGCATATGATGATTCTCGACTGTCGGGGACGTCTTTTGCGCATGTATAATTAGCCTGGTCCTTTCTTAATGCTAACGGTGATCCGATCCCGCTGTGCCAACAAGACCAAAGATGCATTCCCGGTGCACAGCCTGCCTTACTTCAAAATGCCAATAGAAACTTCGCAGCAGCGCGAGAATCAATGGTGTCATCAGAATCAAGAATACTTTCTGCCCCCCTTCGGAACCATAGTGAGAAGGAAGGCTGAAGCCTTGGATTCGATGCCGAGGTCCCCTGCGAACATGGCCCCATGCAGATGCATAAGTGCGCCACCAATCTTGGTGTTTTCCCCAATGACACCTGTTAATACCCACCCCCAAGGCAACAACTTAAGAAATCTCGACATTCTCATTGTGTGAACATTTACGAGGTGCCGAAAGGGGCAAGAGCTTCCTGTAGCGTTGCGAATCTGCTTACAGCCCGCATCAAGTCTTATTTTGTTGCCTGATGTTGAATGTCAGCTGGACAGCTAAATCTGTACAGCCATCTCCTGGGTCGGAAAAAGAACAATCGAGGTCAACGAGAAAATGCGATGGCTCACCATATGCTCTCATACCGAGATATTCCCTTTTCCCAGTTGTATCATTGTATGACGTACTCGATAACACAAAAATTCATCAACAAGGTGGTCGCGATCTACGACATAGAAGGGAAGACTCTAGACAGATCCGATCGCGCTGTGTAGCCTGGCCTCTTGAACGCATCGGGCTTTTCAGAGACTGCAGAGATGGGAGACACGAACGATGAGGCTCATGCCGCAGTGCAAGAGTTGTTTTCGGAGCGTCGAGACATACATCCTGCACTCAGCGAGTCGCATGAACTCTCAGCTGATACGTCGGAAGAACTATGGGATGACATGTTCGTTGGCGAGATCATTGACAACTGGCAAAGTCAGGACAACAAATGGATGCTTCGCTGTGTCGGGGAGCCTGGTTCAGGGAAGGTGAGGAATGTTGCTCAGTATTCCGTGGAGACTTAAGCACCTTCAAATCGAACGATGCCTATTCAAGTGGCTGGACGTCGGATCGAGAGTGCTGCTCATCTGATGTTTGCCGGCTCGCTGACTGTTGATTATGCGTTTTAGACGACTTTCTCTGCTATAATGGCGAGTCAGCTAAGAGCAAACTATGACGGGGAGAAAGAGGCCGTGGCTTCTTTATTCATTACCGCCAAAGTGACTTCCAGCGCCACCGCTTTCGTAGAAGATGTTCTTGCCAGCATCTTCTATCAGATCCGACCTACAACTACGGAAGTCAAACTGGATGACCAATACATCGTCTTATATCGGCAATACCTAGAGTCTAGAAAGGACGGTCTTCGCGATTTGTTCCGGATTCAGCTGTTACGGGAAGCACTTTACACTCGAATTGGCATGCTTGAGTAATTCGTTTCTCGTCATAGACGACTTCGACAGATGCAGTCCTACCGTTGATCTCTTCCTGGAGAATGAATTGACACTTTTGGCTGCCAAAGGGCTGAAGGTGTTTCTCACTTCGCGCATTTCGTGTCTCAAGATCTTGCCGTTGAATCCTACGTGCGATACTTGTCTCGATGAACATGGATTCCAACAGCACCTTGACATCTTCTGGGGATGCGAGACTTGCGAGAAAAGAGGGATAAACCGTGAGGATAGACATGTTCTTTGCCAATGTTGCAGAGACGAAGGCAAGACTTGCAAGAACTGGTGTGTACTATCGCTGATTTTCTCTTCTCGACTCCTGATTTCGCCCGCTCATCTGGGCTTGAAGCTGACATTTGAGCTTGGAATCTAGCGGCGACGCCGCAGAGTTTCTTCAACCTTACGATCATATCGAGATAGACCTTACTCTCAACAACGCTTACGTTGAAAAGTTCATCGATTGGGACCTCGAGATGGAGCACGGAGATCTCGGGCTCGGAAGTTCCAACTCGAATAAGCCTCCTCATTCGAAACTGGGCAGTCAGCTCTGCCATGAGCGAAATCACGAGGTTCTGACTATCTTGAGGGAGAGGATCGCGGGCCAGTCTGAGAACAACATTAGTCTCGCACGCCTGCGTCTGAGCAACGCGCATACAATCCAATCAGTAGACGAGATACTCTCGCCGCTGGCAGACGTTCTGCCGTCCAACATCGTGGCATTCTTCCATGCCGGTATGGAGAGTATCATGGAACAACAACGCGCTAAGCAAGAGCTTGGGTTGAGAGTCATTGCCGCGGTGACACACTACAGTTATCGCGGAGGGCTTGCTTATGCAGCCCTCGATCAACTCCTCCGAAACCCAACCAAAACGTCAGCGAGGCATCAGCCAACTAGGACGCAATCCGCCCCGGTTGTTTCCACAACCTGGAGAAATAAAAGAGATTTTGAGACGGTGGCCACCGACGTGCCTCATCGCAGCCTTGAAGAGTTGCTCCACGCTGCGTGTGGGTTCATAGAGGTTCGGGCTGGGGCCAATCGACCGCTTCAGGCGTATTGTCGGGCGTTTTACACATATGCACGGCAGGACTACAACGAGTATTTGGTATGGGCCCGGGCGCAGCTCGACTTCGATAGCATTACGATCGAAAGAAACGGCTCTCTGGTTGGTTCTGGTAACATGAGAATGAAGCGCTCGCAAACTGCGCAAACTCATGGCAAGGACCAAAGCACTTTGCTAGATCGTTCTACACTACAACAGCATGCGTCCCAGTCATTCGGCAGTAGGAGACCAGGCTCCAAGAGACCGAAACTCGATCTTCCCGTCCGACCTATCGGAATGTCTCTAAAGAAGAGTAGATTAACAAGGTCGAGTACACAGCAATTCTTGTAGCATTCATTCGATGCTCATGTAAAATTTGAGAATCGAACACTGTAAAACTCGAGCACCTCGAGGTGCTCAAGATGTAGTCATTTCTTAGCAAGTCTCAATAGTCAAACCGAAATAGACTCGTATCTACAGTCTTTGTTGATTCACAATCCTCAATATGAAGTGAATACCCATGCTGTGATTCACAAATCTTTCTAGACATGTTGGGTTACCAGATCCAACCCCTGTCGCCCGTCAGCAGCTTGACTTCTGCCTGGCGTTCTGTGGACATCAGCTCTGGCCCCGAAATAGAGCCTCCTATGCTAACAACCCCGCCGTCATAGTCCCCTCGAATCTCGACGCTGCATCTCCAGTAAGCTTGGACTCTGAGGAAAAGAGTCTTCCGTCATCACCATGCCCATCTGTGACTTTTGCCAACACAATGTCCTCGAGTCAACTACGACGTGGGGGTACCATCATTTCGATTTCAGGGAGTTCGAGGCTGCTGCGAAATCTCGCTGCCTTTTCTGCGCTAAGCTGCTTCAGCCCAACGAGGCTTTCGAGGCATGGTTCGATAACCCTGTACAAGCCCTGTACAGATGGAATATTCGTGAATCGGCTCGAATCCGAGAGACGAGCAGTTACGTCTCGATCACATTCCGACCGATTCCGGGCCGTAAGAACGGAGCGATGCAGAGTGAGAACCTGCCAGAGGTCAGCTTCGTCTTGTTCCCCGAAGGAGGTATAGTTCATTTCCGGGGCACCCTCAGAACATCACACTAACCTGATCGTAGCTTTGGGTTTCATTCCAGACGAGACTTGCTTCGGTTCAGCAACGGATTCAGAGCCATCCGTCATCCAGATGAAAGCGTGGCTGGACGAGTGCACGGTTGACCACCCCAAATGCTCTCGCCATCACCACAGACACGACGCTAGCCGCCGCAATGACAGTGATTTCATTCCAACTCGCGTGCTAGACGTCGGAAGTCCAGAGAAACGCTGGCCACCAGCGAGTATACGAGTCGTAGAAAGCAAGAAAGAGCAGATATCTGGGCCATACATGACGCTGAGCCACTGCTGGGGCCAGAGAGACGACCCCAGGTTTGTGCAGCTGACCGACGATAACTTGTCCGACTTTACCGCAAAAGGCATCCCTTGGGAAACAACTTCGCATCAACAGGGCATTTGCAGTAACAAAAGCTTTGAGCAGGCAGTGCAGATAACACGGAAGTTGGGAGTACGATACATTTGGATTGACTCTGTCTGTATCATTCAAGGAAATTATCAAGACTGGGCAAGAGAAGCACCTCTCATGCACAAGGTCTATCGCAATTCCTATTGCAACCTAGCGGCTGCTGTTTCAAGGAACTGCAACGGGGGACTTTTCCAACGCCGACCAGCGGACCACTTGGTTACACCTATTCGTTATGTCCCCAAAACTTCCTCCCCAAGATTCGGTGGCAAGACTTGGAGAATCCTCTCTTCAGAACTCTGGGATAAGGAGCTATTAGGCACTCATCTCTATACCCGGGGTTGGGTCTTCCAAGGTGCGTGCTTCCTACACTGATACCCTGCTCGAATACGAATTTAACGAAGTAAAAGAGCGAATGCTATCGCCACGTCTGCTTCAATTTGGTCACAATCAGATATTCTGGGACTGTGCCACCAAATCAGCCTGCGAGGCTCTTCCAGATGGTCTCCCAGTCGCTCTGGACGGCAAAGCCGGAATTGACCGGTACTGGCGACAACGCCTTCAAGATGCCGCCATAAGCATTCGCCCACTGGTGCAAACCTCGGAAGGATCTCTCGAGAAGTTCTGGGAGAACGCAGTCCGGACCTACACCAGCTGCAACCTCACGAAAGCCTATGACAAAGACGTCGCCATGTTCGGCATTGCAAAGCTGTTAAGGGATGCTCTGGGCGAGGAGTATGCGTTCGGGCTATGGTCGCGACGAGTCGAGGAACAGCTCGCGTGGCGGGTCGCGGACCACACGAAAGCATCTTATCCAGACATCTCTCCCAAAGAGTTTCCGTCTTGGTCCTGGTTCCGCATACAGGGGATAATTCAGGTCGCTCCAAGATTTCCTGACCGGTCTCGATTTTATACAGCGACAAATCACAACGGTAAACAGATTGGGTTTCATTTTAAGAACGTTTTCCGGGGCTGGATAGATCACGAGTACAAGAGCAATTGGCCCGAGGAGATTGACGATATGAAACAGCGGCTTGATGCCTCCGAAGCAGCGCATGCCAAGACTCGGCTGATGTCAATTTTGGAGGATCCGTCCGCACAAGATACCGGTTCGGAAATTCGGGAGAGATTTTACCGAACGGATGCCGACAAACCTTCAGAGCTTCAGTCGAATGAGCTTCTTGTTCAGGGCCATGTTTTCCGGGGCATCCTACGGGAAAGGTCAGAAGAAAATCGCTGGGAATTCTCTGTCGATGGATTCGATCAAGGAAACGCAGCGATTCAAGTCTACCCTGATGTGAAGCCGCCGAAGGAGGGTCCAGCGTGTTTCCTCCTGCTCGCAGCCTCAAAGATGACTTTCAATCGCTTGGGTCAGGAAGTGTTAGATGTGGCATACCTAGAGGATGAGGAAATTGGGGATGTTCAATACTCTGGAGTTGGCATTCTAGTAGAGCGCCTCGACGACGACCGCCTCAGAAGAGTTGGTGCTGTAACTTTTCGCCAGGTCAGCAAAGCGGATTGGTCCTGTTTACATCGGTCTTGTTGTACGAAACATGTCTTGACAGACGAGCTATGTGTGGAGAGTGGAGAGAAGTTGCGGCTGGTTTGAGTTAATTATTGTGACTTGCCATCTTGAATAGGTTTTGCACAGAAGAGCGAAGAGCAGAAGCTTGAACTTGAACCTGCGGGTGAACCAATGATGCTGTGCTTATTGAAGTTCCTGTACTTGTAGACCAGACAGCAACTACACGGCTCTGACCTCAGTCGCGTTTATGCACTGCGTATATGATTTACGTTGGGTGAGGGTCAACTACAGTGCCTGCAATGTATGAAAGACGATTATGCAATCTCATAGATCTCAACTTCACGACTTGCAGCAAGTCTAAGACGGCATAAGAATCTATTCAAGCAAAATGACCTGGGAAGTTCATGTCATCCATTGGAGACGCCCACAGTAAGGACCAAATCTATCAACATTTCATCTGCCGATGCCGAATCACAAATGATTACGAGTAGCTGTACATCATCGGTTTGAACCACGGTAGATGTGTCCAGAATTCGTGTCTTGAAGTAACTGTGATCAGAGTGAATTCTTCAATCTGTGTCATTCTGAACCCATTCTGTCAAACTCAGCCACTGAAATTGTACGTAGTAGGTCATGCTTTCGCGACGAAGCTCATCCTTTGGGCCATGACCGCTTCCCTGTCATTCACGCAATACTGCAAAAGCCCTCCCGGAGACTATGAAGTTGCAGATATAAGCACTCTTCCATCCACGTTCACATTTTAATCTCCAATCAAAACTGCAGTGCAAATTCTACCATGACCAAAAGTTGGTTTTCAACGACAATGGGACTAAGAAGTGCACTGGTACAACACAAAAGTGTTGCCATTCAGGATCAGATGCGGCTATATCCTGCAATTAGAGGAAATGCCCCTGAAACTATACGACCGAGCTTAAACATTCGTACATGTTCCGACTACCTGTTTTCTGGGCGACTTGGAGACGATCAGAACATTTTCGCAGTTCTTAAGCAGGGGATGTTGCCATATTCATGTACTAAGCATGCTATGCAGGTTCCAGCCTCAGTATCTCGAAAAACTTTTTCGATACAAGTCGTCGGGAAATCGGTTCTTAAGCCTCAAAGCTGACCTTCGCATTGAGAACAGGTTGATCTAACCCAATGAAAAGCTGCATGGCCATGATGAGGAGAAGCGGTGACGGAGCAACCCTGGTAAGTAGTAATGTGTTGCAGGGAGGGCCTTGCATCAAGAATCGTCAACAGTTGAACACCATGCAGATCAGCGACAGATAAGACGACGAGAATAATTCACGTTACGATGAGAAGGCTTCGCGACTCATGATTACCTTCCGCAAGAAGCTAGATCCACTTCCATTGCAGCGGCCCGCTGTTTTCACGCCGGCACTCAGAACAAGTTCGGGATACAAGCTTTTGGTAATTGCTGAAATGCCGTGAATCTTAGCATGCTGGCATACCTCGCTCGTGCGTACCAGGTTCATCTTCAGCTTGGTGGCTCTCTTCGGCTTTATCTCAGGCGTGATGCAGCCCAGACCTGTTGTGCTATTCGACTGCTGAGCCCGTCTGTTTGTTCTTCTTAAATGTTCCCCGCGTTGATATGGAGATTGACACAAGTTCAATGTGGCACGGCCGGGGTAGCCATGTCGTAGGACGCGGGCGCTAGGCCTGACTCGTGATGAAGAGAAGCGATAACACAGAAACCCCTATCAAATAATTCAGCATTTCCATAACAGCAGTGCCGCCCGCTTTCGTGTACAGTCGTATTTTGAACACTTTATTTGAGTCTCGAAAGGTTGACAACAGAGTTTGAGATCTCAAAATGGCGCCAGGAAGACGAGTACAGACGACAATCAACTACTTCGATGACCCGGGTGTTCCCTTGGTGCCAATGGTCATTGGGGGGTAAGACTTTCTGACACACACGACCTCAAAGCTAATCCAGTCCGACCAGTCCGACGCCAGGAAAACCTCAGCCGAAAGTTGCCATTCCTACCACTATTACCGACGTAACCGGTAGGGAGGATGAGTTCACTCTTGACGTCCAAGGGTTTCACTACGTCAAGCATGAGAGTCAAGTGACCAACTGGGATGATGATGAAGAGATCAAGCGCGTCAACTACCCAGAGATGGAGAAGCTATGCTGGAAGGTGTTGTCGGAAACAGAAAATCTGTGAGTAGGACTCTACCCCTGACACCGTTCATCCCCAACTTCAGGCGCATTAAGCTTTCTGCTGACACAAGTAGTCCCAAACCCTCGGAGGTGCATATCTTGACGCACATTATCCGTCGCGGCCCCAAGGACGGTGAGGGTCCCAAGGGTCCAGCACCTCTGTATGGTGTCCACGTGGACCAATCCTTCAATGCTGCTGAGGGAGTTGCCCAGAGGTGGCTTGGTGACAAAGCGGCAGATTTGCTCAAGAAGCCTCGTTATCAGATCATCAATGTAAGTGTCGTCCTGTAGGCGTGGTTTCTGTAGATTGACACAAAATAGATGTGGCGCCCTATTCGCCCCATTACTCGAGACCCTTTCGCGGTGTCTGACGCTCGTTCGATTCCCGATTCGGACTTGGTCTTTGTGCCAGTGCGCTTTCCAGACCACGACACTGAGGCGGTCGAGGTACGGCCACCGACAGATTCGCTTCACAAGTGGTACTTCAAAGACAAGCAGCAGACCGACGACGTTCTCTTTTTCAAGCAGGTTGACTCTAGCAAGAAGCCTGGAGTGCCTAGAAGAGTGCCGCATTGCGCATTCAAAGACACTGAGCTTCCGGAAGGTGGCGGTGAGCCGAGAATGAGCATTGAAGTTCGGGCATTTGTGTTTTATGACGAAGACTAGCTATTGACCAATCCCATGATTGCGAAGAGGAGTCTTCTCTGTATGCAGGAGAGATACCGAGTAATAAGACTTTCCAATTTCGCGAATGATGAACAGGCGCTTCCTATAAGCAAGAGATTTGGCAACACGCTTGGCTAAGAGAGAGTGAACGGCAGATGTCGGATGAAGACGCGGTCTTTCCACATGTACTCATTGGCGGCATACGTGCAGTTGCCCCATTTGGTGTCCGGTTCTGGAGTACCACTTGATCTCAGTAGTTAATAGCTTAAGCTATCATTGAACGACTTTCGATATGGTTACTTACTTTTGATACGCCGAGCAATACGTTGTAGTGTTCTTGTAGACAGCCGTCTCTGGTTATCGCTCAGGAGTGTCAATGACACTGTCGAAGAGGCCATACGTGTCGTAGAGGAAGACGGTCGCATCCTCATGAGCCTTTTTAAAAATCGCGCAAGAACTCTGACGCGCCCGTTCCAATCCTCTACGGCCGCCTTATCGAGCGGAACACGGGTATCAGCGTCATTTGGCTGAGTTGTTCGCGGCATTCGCTCAAGCGGTGGTACGTTGAGGAACAAAAGGTTTCTGGCTCCGGCGGCATGAAGCTTCTCAAGAAGCCCTTCGTACTCATCAAAGATCAGTGGGTGAAGGTCTGTTGAGTTCCCATTGGTGTAGAACTTTCCCACTTCATTGATGCCAATCCAAAAGCAGAACAATGTAGTCGTGGGATCCCAGGCCCTGCCGCTGTAGTACGGGAGAAATTGGTCTTCAACCTGCGTAACTGCGTCAACGGTGGCGCCGCTGACCACCAAGTTGTATGTCAGGAGCAGTGACTCGTTGTAAGTCGTCGTAAGGTACTGAATCCAGTTTTTCCCGTTAGCGCTCGTAGGACCATTCAGATCGGGTTTCCAAAAGGATTCGACTCGGGCGGCTGAGCCCGGCTGAAAACGAAGCCAGTTCTCGTTTATGGGTCTCCGCTTATCAACTGCGGTTATCCTTTTCTTAGTCCTGGAGAGCAGTGATAACCTATAAAGCGAATGAGGTGTCCAACGAAGAGAAGCCAGCATAACTTGCTGCAACGTTCGTGGTCGCGGAGACGAGAAGCACCAAACTTCTCTTAAGCTTTTGAAACAACGCATACATTACAGTTCTTAAGACTCTAGCGGCTGATCTTACAAAGCTGTCATGTTGGCAGCCTAGAAGACTCGTCCCCAACTTATGTGCTTGACAGCAAGGAGTATTTCATCATTTTTTACTGTGTGGTAGCCGCCTGCTGGGTCAATACCACTAATGGTCCTGCTTTGGGAAAGGCAGGTTCACGTCGGCTCCGGGCAACGGCTTATCTCGGCCGGCAATAATGATACAAATCCCGGCACCACGAGGGAAATTTGTAAAATGTCGTAAGCAACGTTGTTGAATCCAATTTATGTGGTGTTCTTGAATGAATCATAATCACAGTTTGCGACGATGTTGTTGCGATGAATAAAATCTGAATGGAAGTTTTTAGCTGAGAATTCGACGGATAGTGTCCATTTATGTTCTTCGATTTTGTGCAAAAACTCTCCGCCGAGGCTTTGAGCCTTTGAGCCTTTGAGCACGCGAAGGCAGCCTTCGTGATCCAGCCGTCTTATGTGGATGCCTAGCGCCGCCGTAAATCTTGTTGTCTCTCATCAGTCTCTCGTTGATGGAGAAGGAAGATACTGCTATATTTCATTGTACATTGTGAGATTCCTCTGGGCAGGTTAAACTTCTTTCGTATTTTGGCATGATGCATCTGGGTATAGCTTGCGGGCCGAGCAGTATCACTCCGTGGCCTGATAGGACATTCGTTCTATGAATCAAATCTTTTCGCAGCAGAGGCAACTAGATCATCACCATGGAAAACCAAACTTAGAAACCCATTGATAACATAGCCATAGATTGACAGACGACGGATCGAAAGCTGTTTCGGTGGAATTATTACCCTTTTCTCTAGTACACAGCATAAATGTCGGCCGACTGCTAATCGATTGGGCGTTTTCCGCTTACTGGCGACCTACAACTCTAGCCGACCTCCACACTTGTCAGAATTTGGTTAAGAGAATGCGGGCTGTGCCACAAGCATGTGTGACCCCAAAACCACGCTGATGAGGTCACTTTCGCCAGAACAACGAGTTGTATTGAACGTTCAGAAATCACCCTCAATACTCTCTAAGCTAGTATCCAAAGTCTCGGAGTAAAGAAGTTATCCGATTTGCGATCCCGCCTCAAGTCTCGCTCCGAATCCCGGCAGAATAAAGACTATAGTTCCTACACGTGAGTCATCTCTGTCAGGGTTGCATCCTCTCCGATAGCTTCTCCGTCCATAATGCCGTATACGTAGCACTCTCCGATATGCGTGAACTTTCCCAGGTCGGCATTTCTCATCACAAAAGGCACATGGCATCCGTCTAGCACGTACACCTGATCACCAACGTCGGCGTGTCGAGGGAAGAGCCCCAGGTATCCCTTGACTGTGATGCCTATCCTGCGATTCTTTACCGCGTTGATCATGGCGGAACGAACCTCCTGGAAGGTCTCCCCAGCAGACCCCGACTTGCGCTCTTTCAGCTTCTCCAACTCCAATCTGCCCCTGCCCTTGGGTCGTTGTTGTCTCTTGGTATACGTCTGCCCTGTGATCGAAGGTGACATGCCAGTCGATGCATCCAGAAGTAGACTGACAATTTCCTGGTAGGAGTCTGGACATTTCAATCTCCCGGCACCATCTTTCCCAGCCACCAGAGTATGCCATAATGCAGTAAATACAGTCTTAGATGTTGGGTATACTTCTATTTGAGACACGAAATCCAGAAACCGCAGAAGGGTCTTGTTGTTGTTAGAAGCTGGATCTTCGTACGCGAGGTCGGGATCCTCAAAAACGTCGCCGAGTCTGGCGATGCTGTCGATGAGTATACCTCGCACGTGCAGCTCATTGTCTCTCTCGGCGTCGACCTTTGCGTCTATTTTCAGCATTTTCGGTGTAAATCTGCCATGGGCACGGTAGATGCCCTGTGAGGCCGTGTTGTATCCGAAGGCGACAGTCTGACGAGGCTGGCTCCAGTCCGGCACCCAGGAGGGAAGATGAGGCGAGTAGTGGTCGACCGATGCCAAAATCTCAGTGAGAGCCCACGAACGAGAGTCCAACGATAGGCGATGCACTATGGCAAGGTGGTATAACCGGGAAGCCGGGAAATCATCAGCGTAGTTGAC
The DNA here is from genome assembly GCA_036785495.1 of Colletotrichum neosansevieriae. Lineage (NCBI taxonomy): Eukaryota > Fungi > Ascomycota > Sordariomycetes > Glomerellales > Glomerellaceae > Colletotrichum > Colletotrichum neosansevieriae. The sequence goes on from JAVHLV010000391.1 coordinate 16,114, forward strand.
CTTCAGAGCGGCCTGGTGGCCCGCGTCGCACATCCCAAGCATCCCATATACCTTATCTCTTGGGTCATAGCACCGGGCTCGTCTGGTTTGGACAAGTGATGAGAAGAGTGTGGTGTTGTTGTCTTGAATCCAGGACAGCTGCTTGATTTGATCGAGTTGCCATGCCAGCTGGCAAACATCTCCCTGGTCACCGGCTGGGCTTGACTCTGCAAACTTCTGTTGCATCCATTCGGATATGCCGGTGGTCGCGAGTTGCATGCACGCGCTTGCGAGGTTGTCCCAAACGAGAAGCGAATCACCACAGGCGATCCACGGGTCTCTTGAAAGAATGACTTCCTGGATAATCCAGACACGCGTAAACCACTGCCGCGAAAGGAGATCCCAAAGAGCTTTCCAGTCGTCCGATTCAGGTCTCGGCAGAGTGATTCTCTCGAATTCGCCCGGGTCGATGTCATCTTCGGTCGTGAATTGCAGGCGAATGTTGACCTCTTCCAGCAGCCGAATCGCAGCATCCGACCCGTCGCTGGCGTCGCCGAGCCAGATCGCCGTGTTCAGTGCTCGCTGGTAGATGCTTGACATCAAGGGTATCTGCTGCCCTTTCTCCTCCATGTTGTCTTGGTCGATGCAGATTTGGTCAATCCACATCACCACTGCTCGATCCTTCTTGCGAAAATGCAGCAACGCTGACTCGAGTGACCTTGTGATAGCTCTTGTATGCCCGTCACACTCAAACTCTGCATCGAAAACAGGAGGACCCCAAGTATAGCTAAGTGCCGTATACGATATGGGTGTAGTCAAATCGCTCATGGAGAGTGCGTAGCGGAGGTTGAAGTTTAGCTCATTCTTCGGGACCGGGTCGACGTACTCGACAGAACAGTGATGAAGGGCGCCTCGAAGCTTCTCGCCTATTTTCCCAGGCTTTACTTCGAGGACGCGGATTTCATAAGGATCGGTGATTGGCTTGTAAAGCTGGCCTTTGGCGTTGGTTTTCGGTCGGCTGGGAATTTTTTTCGTCTGGGCCCAGGCTCGCACCCTTTCCCTCGTCTCCTCAGGAACCCATTCATGATCATCGGCTTTCGCCAGCTCAAACGTCCTGTCGATATCATAACCCGTCCAATACTCACGGGCGCCCGCAAACTGAAAGAAATCGGCAGTTTCGTCGGCCATGCTGAAGTGAATTAGGTCAGATGGTGTACGAATTGCAGCTCATGGAAGCGATTCTTCCCATGAAGAAGCGGAAGTTCAAGTCGCTATTATCTTCGGTCATGTGAAAATATGTAGGTTTTAGTTCTTCTGGCCACGTCTTACCTGTCTAAGTGGATGCCTTCAGGGTCTGGAATGGCGGTAATTGGACGAATGAGAATCTCCTCTCGACGGGCCACGAATGCAGTCATCATCCTGTTCAGCAACCTAATCCTGCAAGAATAGATCCTCCAGCCTGATCTGGTTGCTGGCCTAGGCCGACTTAAAAGCGACAGCTCTTCCTAAGGCATGACGGCGTGCAGCAGTAGAGATCGCACTAGTTTGAATGTAATGAGGTGAAGTGGCCGGTAATCGGCAGTTGTTTCCTCGCAGGGTTTGAGTTTCACAATGCCGGGTCTTTTGAGATCATGATGTTTGCAGTGTAGTTGCATCATTAGAGTTAGCTGGAGAGGGTATAAGTAGAGATAGGAGAGTTGTCTATGATGCCAATGCCAATGCTAATGCCTTCCATGAACCGTGAAATCCCATTTCTTCTCCCCCGTGGCTGCTTAGAAGTTGACGAATACCCTCCAGCCGGTCCTCTTCATCCTCGCAATCAGGATGAAAGTCGTTCCCGCCAGACAAAACACTCCAGAGAACACCTTGATTCCAACCCACCCACTTGGTCCCGCCAAGATGGCACCGTTGATGGGGTTCGTCGTCAGACCGCCAATAGAGTTGGTCAAGAACGTGATGCCCGTTCGGAATCCTATCTCTTGGAAGGGGGAGATGGCAGCAACCAGCGGCGCGATCAGCGACACGTACGCGCCAGAGCAGAACCCAAACAGCACCGCGAACGCGATGAGCGCGCCGTCGCTGTTGGCCGGGATCCAGAGAGCCAGGATCCAGATGGCAGACAAGTAGCACACGACCACGAAGATGTTGTACTTTCCGATCCTGTCCCCCATGATTCCGGAGAAGATGCGGCCGAAGAGCGATCCCGCGTTGAGCATCGCGACGAGGTACTGCGCCAGATCGGGCGACATACCGGCGTCGAGGGCCTGGACCTGGATATAGTTGATCGGGACGAAGATGCCGTAGGTGAAGAGGAAGAAGCCGATGACCACCATGACGAACTCGAACTCCTTCAGGGGGCGGAGGAGCATCTCCTTGGTGAACTTTTGCGGGCGGGGCGGGTGGTAGGCCCTGACGGTGAGGTTGGCGATGATGAGCAGACCCAGGATCATGAAGGCGCAGGTGCGCATCGCCCAGGGGTACCCGACCTGCTTGATGAGATGGGTGACCATGATCGGGAAGACGATGCCGCCGATGGAGGAACCGGTGGACAATAGTCCGAACGCGGCGCCGCGCTTGAGGTTGAACCAGCCGATGATGGTGTTCAGCGCCGGCTGGAAGATGGCAGAGACGCCGATGGAGGAGCAGATACCTTGGGCTAGGAGGATCTGCCAGTACTGAGTCGAGAGGGACGTCATCATCAATCCGAAGACGTGCAGAATCGTGCCGCCGAAGAGAAGCCAGCGGGGGCCGTAGTTGTCGTAGAGAGTGCCGATGATGGGACCCATAGCCATCATGAAGAAGATCTGTAGTGAAGGAATCCAAGAAATGGTGCTGGCCGAGTAATCCCTCAGCAGATCGTTCTGGTAGTATTCCTGGAAAGCGCCGACACCTTTGCGCATCGTCAGGTCAGTATACGTGAGGCTCAACGTCAAGGTTACACGCGATGCGACGTACTGTTGACCCAGCCGAAACTGCAGAAACTCGTACACCAGGCCCCGAGAACGACGAGCCATGCATTCAGGCCGCCGTCCGGGGCGTCGCTTCCGGGATATGACGGCTTCGCGGCCTTTTCTGGGTCATTGGGCTGCTGGAACGAGGAAGGGTGCTGGTCGTCGGAGGAGTAATCGGTCCTGTCTTGGCCTTGTTCGGCCTTGGGATCCGAGTTGAAGGGTTGCGGGTCTGTGACTGTCATTTGGGAGTCTGCTGGGGACGAGAGGTGGTCTCGCTTCGACATGTTTGCTGCTTTTGTTATGGGTTTGTCTCCTGAATCGCCTCAAAGGCAACAAGAAATAGTCGTATGATATTAGAAGAGTCCTAAATAGAAGTAGATGCTTCTCAATACTGATGATGTATCGTCTGATGGAACAGATCTCGAAACCCCAAAACGGAGCACACGCGAATAAGTACTCAAACAACAAGCCTTCCTCAGATGAGAACAATGCAGATTTGGAAGAAAGATCGAGCAAGAAAAAAAACGAAAAGCCGTCAGCGGTCCCACGTTCCAGGCCCGCGCCGTGATCTCCATCGGACCAGGCTAGTGTGGGCTCCGTCCATCCACCCGTTATTACCCCCTTTCCCATTGCGATAGCAACGAACGATTATGGAGATTCGGAGCCCGATTACCACCGACTGGGGATCTTCAGATCAGAACAGAAGACCAACCAACGATTTGAGTCACACCGCGTGTACGGCTCTCTGCGAGATCTTGCCTCGTGTAGCGAGTTTGCCCGGGTCCGGTGTGATTCTTGTCGGCGGAAGACTCAGGAGGTGGACCGGATGGGAGATCTTCTCGGCGGGCGGCGCTCTCGCAAGCGCCGATGCCGGGAAGAAGTAGCCCACCACCATATTCTGCGCGAGAGGTACATGCGATGAAGGACCCCCTTGGAAAACTTCGGCGCCGAAAGGGTCCACTTATCAAGCTAGAGGATCCAACGCCGATGGGATTCATAACGAAGCTTGATTTTCCTCGGCACGTTGGCTCACCTGCAAGTTTGTGCTGGCATCACCCCACTACGATGGTTACTCCGAGCCTGACGGTCTGACCCAGCTCTTCAACCGAGCTCTTCCGCATTAGATCCCATGGATTATGGCTTCGCGCTTGTTGGGCCGTCTTCCGTTGCCACGGCGTCTCGTGCTCAAGGGCGACCGCACCGGAAGAACACCGGACATGGCGGTAGACACAAAGTCAGGAGACAGCATGGGGCAGATGTGCTGCCCTGACCCGCGGTCGTCCAGACTCTCATATTTTGAGAGACTAATAAGTCAGGTTCGACACTCAAACCCGATCAGCGCCACGGCCTGTCTTTACGTTGTCAATCGCCTTGAACGGATGGAATGGAGGGATGCGCAACACAGCGGACTTGGCTCATCAGCTCTCAATACGAAACGCTCTTCGATCGTGGCGAAACTACTTGGGTATATTGCAAAATATGACAAGCCCATGCCCAATTACATCCATTACACCATCTCTGCCGCATCGACGGGTTTCTGGGGCACCTTTCGATCCGACAGCACCCTGTCCAGCGATATACGGTCTTCTTCCACATAATCAAAGGGCTCGTCGCTCTTCAAGGGCCAGTCCTGTATCACGTGCATACTACCATCAGGCACGTCTTTCACGGCTTGCCGGCCGAAGCTCTTCACTCGTGTAGACTTGGGCACAGCCGGTATGCTTGCCATAGCTGCAGCTCTGTCGAAGACAGTCGGTGATTTTGCCTCGTAGTTCAGAGCTGACTGCTTGGAAATGCTTGGGAACACATGCTTTGTAAACGCCTTCAAGAAGGGTAGGCAGGTGCAGATGATGCCGACGTTGGCTTCAACCACGCTATTATCTCGTCAGCGATGGCAGCTTGCATCCTGTAATCACCGAGTACGTACCACCAAATGATGCTGATCGAAGCAGTCCAGGTGAAATCAGTGTTGTTGAAGCCTATCGGGATCAAGACCAAGCGGACTATACTTGGCCCGAGAACACTAAGTGCGGCCACCAGTCAGCACACGTCCCCAGACCAGACCGTAAAAGGTCGGACTTACAATCCGCCAGCCATCAAGAAGATGGTCATCTCAATCTTCTTGACCAGCCGAAGAGAAAGCGGCGAGAGAATCCAGATTGGAAGGAGTAGTATGGCCAGGTCGGTGGCCACGTTGCAGACGGAGAGCATCAGCCACCACAAGGCTCGGTCGACGCAGGTACCTGGTGTTTCTGGCTCCCAGATCTTGGCCGTTGGCGTGCAGAGGTAGACCCAGCTGAGGGCACCGGCTGCCGAGTACGCAACAGTTGCGAACATGACCATGTACACAACCGTTCTCACGGCTTTCTTGAGCGGGAAGCGGAGGTAAAACACGAGGATCGACGCTTTGGTAAACAGGATCGATAAGTTGTAGGCGGCAAGATCCATCATGCTCAGCTTATGGAACGAGACAGCGTCCGCTCTGGTTACATCCCAGATGTGGTGCCCAGCACCATTTTTGGTCTCATAAACTTGGATAACCGAATAGGCCGTCGCGAAAACAAGTGCAACAAACATGAGATCATCGTCGAGCTGGTGGCGATGTATTATAACGCGAACGGTGTAGAGCCGAATACCGCAGAAGATGATGGCCAGCAGGTTGAGCAGGATCGCAACGACGAGGACCTGTGGAACGAGGGACTCGGAAGGGTTCTCGAAATTCGAAGTCATCCCCGGTGGGGGCGGCCCTGCGCTGATGACCTCGTCTTCGCTCATTGCGCGCTTGTCATGATAGGATTGGTTGGTGGTTAGGAAGGCGAACAGGTTTGTCAGAAATCAAGGAGGAGGCCATGCAGACGGGAGGATCAGCAAGGTGTGACGGGATATTTAGCAAATACGAATCGCGTCTTGGGGTCTGGCATCTGCTTCGTCGTCACGGAGCCCCGTAGAATGTTTGAAACGTCAATGGTGGTGAAGCCGCACTGACTGGTTCGACAAGCATCGTTGAGGGCCGACTAGGCACGTTCTCATCGGCAAATGCTACCCAATTATCGCTTCAGACTGGAAGTTTATCCGGCTTAAACCTGGGGTTGTTGGCTTCGGCAGTCAAGCTTGTTTGAGAGGGGACTAGTGCTTTCGGGAACCGGCAGCGCCTAGTCGGCACCTCGCCAGGATTCCTTTATCTTCTACTGCTCTGTGCCTAGATGGCCCTGAAGATCTTCCGCCTCGCCCAGTGTTTGATTGGATTAAGCTTGAGCTCTTGGCCGTTGAGAAGCGTCGAAGGGTGTTCCCGACAACGTTCCTACTGGCCGCAAGTGCGGAGGAGGGGACAGCCGCAGAATGGAATGGTGCGGCGGGCAACGTTTGTTCCAAAACCTTAAAATGCGGCGCCCTACCTTACACAGAGACGGCAGTCGATGGGCTCGCTAGCTGTCCGAGCTTGCCGCGGAAGAGTTGACTGCGATAGGTTGGAGAGCGACCATCGGCAAGGTGTCTTCGGTCCGCTGTAGTCGGGAGGTGGGAGGGCATGGGAAAGACTCCCGCCGGCGAGTTTAACAAGCTTTGTGGGATTTGGTCGAGAACCTGAGGGAAGCCTGGCCGATCATGTTTCTCAGGGGTGGCGAAGCGAATCGTGTCGATGTTTACCGCTTCGGAATATTTCTGATGCAGCTCGTCGAGCATTCATCCTAGACATGATGCACATCAACCCAAAGTTTAACCTAACTTCGGCTGGGACATCAGGCGAGCCAGCCAATTCCAGCTAGTCGTGGGCCACCTTCGCGTGTTGACTTTCTGTCGTGCAGGCTGTGTTATTGGTGGTGTGCTTCTGGGCCAACCAGATGGGTCAAGATCATGGAGTCGTCTCAAGATAGGCACTGGGAAAACGATATCGATGGGTGAGGGGAGCGAATTGGTAGTGTCCTTACTAATTGCCGTCAAAGGTGTTCCGCTGGGCACCAAGATAAGCACTGGGAAACGTAAGAAATAAACGATATCGATGGGTTAGGGGAGCGAATTGGTAGTGTCCTTACTGAATTGCCTTCAAGGATGTTCCGTTGGGCACTGCGGTATTGTAGCTAGAAGCCATTCTAGCTTCATTGCCAGCAAGTGAGGCGCACTTTCGGCCCTTGTTCCAAAGACCAGTGCCAGGGATTGACGTCTAATGATCGAGCCTGATGGCATGAGAAGCCGACTTGTCGACCGTTTCGGACCAAACTTCGAGTTCATGTCGCGGGTTGCGGGGAGAGCAGTCTCAGCCGAACAAAACGCCCCACGGTAATTTGGACTTCGGCACATCGAAATGTCGCATTTGACGGCTGCTGTCATCCGTCTGTGATCCGTCCGTGATCCGTCCGTGTGCTCGTTCAATCTCATGTTTCGATGAAGGAGATCAGCTCACGAGACGAATATTCCGATCGATGCATCGGTGTGAAATACGGCATGTGCATCGAGCTTTGCAAAAATCGACAAAAACTGACCCATTCACAACAAAAAACGCCGTTGACAGCCCCGAAATAGCAGCAAGCGGACCCAAGGTTCATCCATCGTCGGCTGCTGCCCGGCTCCGGGGGCTTGGCCGGCTCCCGATTCGCATCCTCCGCATGTGGACCGCAGCTGCACTGCTAAGGAGCACGGGACCCTCGTTCCTGCAGGAGAAAGAAGAAGGTCGTGATAAGGTTACATCGACCATGAACCATACCAGACCCAATAGCGAAGTCTGGTCGTGAATCGGGCCATGCCGACACGAGAAAACGGTACCGTGGAGCCGACGTCGGCTTGTCGTTAGTGAAGGAGCGGTAAATGAATTGCAGATAGGCGCGACCAGGCTCATGTGTCTCGCAGCGATTGTCGACTTATTGCGGTGATGTGACTTGCTTTTCTGCCATCTGCAGCGACCTGCAAGGCACAGATAGGAGCAGTATCGGTATGCCAAGATGGTTAATGAACGCCCTAGTCGGCCACACATGCTTCAATAGGGTCGCAGCACCGAAATACGAACAACGTATTGCATCGCCATGCATTGTCTAATGCAACAGCGGTCCGGTCGTGCTGGGTGTCGAAATTAGACAACCGCGATATGAGTCGCGCAGGATGGCGTGTCTTTGTATATATTACAAAAGGTCTTGATGGAGACATCGCGGATGCCAATGGCCCTGAGGCTTCTCTCCATCCGCGTTCTGTACGTAGTCGGGTAGGTCAATCAGGATGCAGCTGTTGCGTCTCTTCTTCGCGGTTTCCGGCGTGGCCGGGGCCGTAGCCGGCCGTGATCATCCACTGATACGCCGGGCGGACGACAACGCCCCGGAATCCGCCGCAAACAAGACAGTCATTGAGCCGAAGCGCTTTATCGTCGAATTCGATCAGGTGTGTTTTCTTGTGGAGCTTATTCGCACACCCGCTAATATTCTCCAGGGAGCCGATGCCTCTGCCATTGCCGAGGAGCTCGCTAATCAGCGCGGCGCGAAGGTGGTCCGGGTATTCAAGAGTGACATCTTTACTGGCGCGGCTGTTGAGACCGATGTCGAAAACATCGACTCGCTACAAGCGCTCGAGACTATCAAGCAAGCGTGGCAGGGAAGAAAGTATAAGCTTGCCCCGAGTACGCCTTTGGCTTCATTCAGCGAGAATGTCACGGCTATTGACTATGACATCCACCATATGACCGGTGTCGACAAGCTGCATGCCGCCGGTATTTGGGGAAAAGGTGCCAAGGTAGCCGTCGTCGATACAGGAATCTGGTACAACCATGAGGCCGTAAGTCTCAATCGTGAGTCGCAGTGAAGCGGGTTTCCTGACAGTTGCAGCTTGGTGGTGGCTTCGGTGACGGCTTCAAAGTTGCGGGAGGATATGACTTTGTCGGTGATGGGTGTGAGTCTCCGATCGAACATCATTGTCTCAACCGAAATCTTCCGTTGCGATCGGGTAGCTGACGATAACCGCAGCATGGCCAAACGAAGGTGAGGTCAAGAATCCAGACGCCGATCCATTGGACCAGCAAGGTCACGGCACACACGTCGCTGGTATCATAGCCGGTAACAGCAGCATGTAAGTTGACGCGAGAAGCGCTTCGCCGGGCCGATTGCTGACATTGCAACCGCGCAGCATCACCGGGGTTGCTCCCGGAGCCACGTTGTATGCCTACAAGGTCTTTGGCTCTGTCGATGGCACGGACGAGGACACCCTCATTGAAGCATTCCTCGCGGCGTATGATGCTGGTGTGAGTAGCACAGACTTTCGGCAATCGGCTTTTGCTGACAGACTTCAAGGTCGACATCATCACATCGTCAATCGGTGGTATTTCTGGATTTGCAGACGGAGCTTGGGCTGTTCTGAGCAGTCGACTGGTCGACCAGGGTGTTGTCGTCACGATCTCCGCAGGGAACGACGGGCAGGCAGGTTCCTTCGCTGCCAGCAGCGGTTCGTCCGGTCAACACGTGGTTGCCGTGGCGTCAGTTGAGGCCGACGTGCTTGCTTCTTCCTCATTCAGGGGCGTGTTCAACTTGGATAGACAGTCCAACGAGACCCGTGTGGCTTACAGGGCTATCGACGACTGGTACCCTTCCGAGGTTCAGGATTGGCCCATTGTGCCCCTCAGCCTCAACACCAGCGTGGCTGATGAGGCTTGCAATCCTCTGCCGGCTGGCACTCCCGATCTGACCGGCGTTGTTGCTCTTGCCCGCCGTGGAGGCTGCAACTTTGACCAGAAGCAGCGCAATCTTGCTTCCTTCAATGCCTCTCACATTCTCTTCTACAGCAATGAGATGCCACTGGTGAGGCCCACCACTGGAGATACCAGCAGTCGTATTGCCATGATCGAGGCTGGTGTGGGAGCTGCCATCATTGCAACTATAAGGGCCGGCGGAAACGTCACAGCTGATTTCACCGAGAGGCCCATTTTCCACATTGTCGGGGTCAAGAACGAGGAAAATGGCGGTGTTGCTAGCCAGTTCACGTCCATCGGTGCCACCAATGATCTCTTCATTAAGCCCGATGTCGCGGCTCCTGGTGGACAGATTCTCAGTTCGTACGTCGGTGGCGGCTATTCGATTCTCAGTGGGACATCCATGTCATGCCCTTACGTTGCCGGTGTTGCCGCCTTGTACGTTAGCAAGTTCGGCGGTCGCAGCACTCACGGACCTGAATGGGCTCAGAGTCTTGCCATGAGACTCATCGCATCCGGTGAGGCCATCAAGTGGGACGACGGCCAGCTCGAGAACAACGAGTACCCTTTCTTCGCGCCTGTGGCCCAGGTTGGCACCGGTCTCATCAACGCTAGTAAGGTGCTCAAGTATGAGACGACGTTGTCGTTTGCCAAATTCGCTCTCAATGATACCCATCACTTTAGTCGGTATCAGACCGTCAACATCACCAACTCCGGCTCCAAGCCAGTAACGTACGACTTCGAGCAGCAGGAATTTGGCGGTATGAACACCGTCAACCTCGATCCTAATGTCTGGGGGACACCCAAGATTGCGTGGTTCGAAGAGGTCATGGCTGCGCCGCAGAAGATGACTCCTCACGTTTCGTTCCCAAGTGCTGTCACAGTCCAGCCAGGGGAGACCAAGACTGCCCAATTCAACTTCAAGTATCCTGATGACCAGGGTCTCGAACCCGCTAAGCTGCCCCTGTATAGCGGTAAGGTTGTCATCAAGGGCAGCAACGGCGAGACACTTGGTGTGCCATACTTGGGTTTGGCCGCGGACCTTCAAAAGGATATCGTGGTTATGTTCCAATACTCAATCGGCTTCCCGAGGATGACGTCTACCCGCAACGACGTCCCTATCGCTGAGAAGTCCAACTTCACCTTCAACCTAGACCCCCAAGTTCAAGACTTTCCAAACTTGTACACGCGGATGCAGTATGCCACTCGAGAGCTGCGTTGGGATATCTTCGAAGAGACGTGGACGGAGCGAGACTGGAAGTATCCTCCTGTTGTTGGCGAGGCGGGTTTTGTCGGAGCAGCGACGAGTTGGTCTAAGGCGTCTGGGAAAACTTTCATTGACCCCAGTGTTGACGATCCCAAAGATGTCATCTCTCTTCCCATGCGTGGTGTGCCCAGAGACATTGCGGGCTTGTACGGCGTTGAGCTCTGGTGGCTGGGGCAGTTGGCAAATGGCACCCAAATTGCTCCAGGAAAGTACAAGATGCGATTTGCTGCTCTTTTCCCCTTCGGCAATCCTGAGGCATCGAATAACTGGGACGTCTTCGAGACCCCCGCCTTTGAGGTATTGCCTATTGAGAATTGAAGCAGTGGAGGGAAGCCACGTTGTGAGACTTGTGTAATGTATCAATCTTAAGAAGTCGTCGTGGCCCAGAAAGCATGCGATACTGGATCATCCGTACCAAAGCTGTAGATGCAATCGAGAGGAAGGAGTTCTCGCAGACTTTGATCGCAGAAGAAAGAGGACAAAGCGGGTGGCACAAGCCTTTCTCAGTAACCAGAAGGAAGACAAACCCTTTGCCCAAGTGGTCCTAGGATAGTCACCAACAATTGTGGCTTCCTGGAAACAACGACTTATATGTTGGTGCGCTTCATTAGCGTGGGTATTACGTCTAGTACAACAGAACTTTTGCACAAAATACGATGAAGTAGCATCTTCGCATTGGGTATTAGATTTCAAGTCGAGGCGGAAGAGATCGTCATTACTGACGAGCACCATCTCGCCTGGTATAGATAGCAATAAATGTCAGACACCCTGAAGCAGGGCGATTTGGGGTATCTCGCGTAACATAGGTCTGATATTGAATTAGAGCTTCTCCGTTCGGCCAGGAACATCTTGCGTCTGCTCGGCCAAGAAAAGTTCCTCCTGGGTAAGCTGGTACTTGGCTGAGTCACGGGCAGACACGCGCTTCTGGAACATGACGTCCAACTCGCCGAAAGTGCGGCCCTTGGTCTCGAACAGGCGGAAGTATCCCCAGACAAAGGTAAGGGTGGCGAGGACCGCCCAGAAAAATGCCTAGAACAGTGTTAGCATATGATGTAGACAGCTTTGAAGCCATTGGATCACTTACAGTCTTTCCCTTCAGATTCCAATCGCCAGGAGCCAACATCTTGGGCTGGATAAGACCACCGCAGATGATGTTACCAACGTAGTAGGTGCTACGAGCAAGAACGACAGTCTGGGTACGGAGACGAGTGGATCCAACTTCAGAGATGAGCGTGTAGACGATGGGGCCGACGGACATGGAGTAGGAGCCGAGCCAGACAATACAAAGCAGCGACTGCGCCCAGATGATCGGATCGGTCTGGTTAGGAGCGACCGAAAGGAAGCCGATAATCCAGAGAATAATCACGAGCATAGCAAATCCATAGATCCAGATTGTGCGGCGACCAAGCTTGTAAATGTAGAACCACGAGATGATGGTGCCGACGAATGCGATACCAGTACCCCCTAAGCTGATACCGTACGAGGCGTCGGCGGAAATGCCCGTCTGCTGGAAGAAGAAAGAACCAGAGTAGCAAAGAGCACCACCGTTCGTGATTTGAGACATGAAAGCCATGCAGGCGATCTCGGTACGACGCAAGTTTGTGCCTTTGAAACAGTCCAATAGGCTGGCGCCTTCCTGCTCCTGAATCTCGAGCTTGTTGGTGTGGACCATCATGGCAATGGTGTTGTCGTGGTTCAGGTTGTGCTCCAGCTCCGACAGTCGCTCCAATGATTTCTTGGCCTCCTCAAGCTTACCAGCGCGCACCAGATGCCAGGGAGACTCAGGCGCCATGTATGCCGCGATCGCGAGAGGGATTGGCCACACCCATTGGATGGCAAAGGGAATCTTGTAACTCCACTCGTCAGGTCGGTTTACAAGACCCTTGAGAACGCCGGCAGAAATGAACTGGCCAATGCACCAGCACAGGTTGACATACGAGGTCAGGTAGCCACGGATAGCCAGAGGAGTGACCTCGGCAGCGTAGGCAGGGCCCGTGGTGGCGAAGACACCCCAGGGAATATTGCACAGAACCTGACCAAGCAATTGAATGTCGATGTTGTTGGCGAAGAAGACGACAAAGATAAAAGCGCTCAGCCAGAAGAGCGAACCGATGAGAATCCAACGGTGGCCGATCTTGGGGGTGAGATATCCGTTCAGGAGGGCGCCGACGATGTTCGCCAACGCACCGAGGCAGTTGAAGCGTTGTTGCCACATGGAGGAGATCTGATACCCGTCCTTGTCGTTGAGCCATTCCCCATACTTCTCGCGGAAAGCTGGGTAGCCGTAGAAGGAGCCGAGCAAGGTCACGTCGTAACCTTCCATGATGACGGTCGTTGAAATGACTGGACGTGGCTCGTTAGCTAACCAAGGGACACAAGCACCGGATTCTGATGAGAATACTCACGAATGGACCAGAACGCAGCTCGCTTGTAAGTCTTCAGACCCTGCCAGACACCGAAGTTGTGTTCGGCGTCTGTGGCCTGGGCAGCCTCTGAGTTCAGGACCTTGTCATCGAGGGCAACATCATTGTACTGGCTGATGTGAGGGGCGCCCTTCTCCAGGTGAATGTCCTCGTGCTCCGAGGCCGTGTTGATGTCGCGAGACATGGCTGCTGGATTTCCTGGTTGCTTGAGGGTGTTGGCAATTGGCAAGCTCCTGGAGCAGAGTCGTATCGAGAAAAGGAAGTGAACGTGTGCTGAAGGGGGGCAGTTGGGGTATTTTAAAGTCGCGTCGAGTCGAGATCAACGTCGTGCCAGACATCGGCTTCTCTCATACCATGGCTGCAGGACGCATGGGATCAGCATGGGATGGGATTGCTACCACTCCATCCTCATGAAGAAAGAGTATGTTCGTTTCCCCAAGCTTGGCCCTTGGCTGGCCTTTCCCCAATCAGACCAGGTATGGAATCCATTGCGGCGTCGCTCTAACTGACCATACCGCTTTTGCCAAAGCCAGGCTTTGCTCACGGGACTGAGGAGTGTGCCGGCCGGCAGCAGAAAGACAGGCCATGTGTGAACCGCAACCCGCATTCCAACGTCCAACGGAAAGTCGATCGGGGGCATGGTGGTCTAGCGGCGGTATTGATGGTCTTGAAGGGCCGTGACTGGCTGAGCAAGCCGGCGAGAGAAAACTGCGGAGGAGGTCGAGGGAATTGACGAAATCTGAGTGGCCAGATGAAGGCGGACGAACGAACCGGGGGGGGGGGGGGACGACAACGATACGAGACCGAGATTCGAGAGCTAGAATGAACCAAGACCAGCTCGAATTCGAGGGTGAAGACTTAGGCGAGAAGAGTGACAGGTGAAGGCGCTCAAGTCGTGGGAGTCCTGGATGGGCGGCGGGTTAGGGACTTAGGGACGTCGGACCGTCGACTCTGGGCCCAACCGCAGTACTCTGGCTCGAGAAAAGAATAAACGGCTAAGAGTCTGAGTCTTGACTGCAATGTGCTGGTTCGAGGGATGTTTGTCTGGCGACAGAGAGGCTCAATTGGTGGAACTTCTTGTCGAAGTGATATTGATGGGGTGCGGCAGGACTGGCGTGGATGGTCCCCGGGAATCGGAAGAGATGGAGTCCCTACCTAAGGTAGGTAGCTCGGGCCCAGGTGGGTCTAGTGTAACCAAACGAGGACTAGTGCCACCTAAGCGAGGATCCTGCAGGGGTATGATGTGGGGTAAGTCTGGGGATTTAGTGGCGTGATGGGCCGCATTGGAGCCTGGAGTCGCTGAGGAGTCGCTGGAGATCCCGTCTGGGTTGTTGGATTTGGCCATCCACACCACTGTTGGCCCTGCTGGGTTTGGACCAGCACTGCTACCCCCCAATATCTCCTCACTGTCTGTCCTTGGTGCGGAGGGCATAGTTTGATGTTGGTCGGAGGAATCGAAGTTGCAGGACAGATGATGAGGATTGCAGTGTACGAAGGAAGAATCTCCTTCCAATGCAGATTTCAAGAGGTGCACAGGTCGAGAAAGATACGTCCTGTTTAACTTTATGTAATGGAGTCCAGTGCGTCCCCGCTTGCCTGAGGTTCAATTGCCTCAAGCATGGAATCTCTGCCCGGTCTCTCCCGGCATCGACAGACAAACGCCAAGACAAACACAAACAACTTTTGAACCCTCAACCTCGACTGCGACAGTCACTCGGTTCCGTCTTCTCCTCTTAATGTACCCAAACTTCTATTGTTTTGTTCTTTTGCCACTCAGACATTCTGCCGTCTTGAATGTCGAGATCACAAACCAACATCACCACAATGGCATTTGTCAACTTCAATCGACACGAACTTGTTCGTACGGCCTCGTGGGCTCCAACAGCGCGTCTTCTTGCAGCAAACAAGTCCAGCCAAGCTATCTAAGTGGCCCAATTCCTCCCACCGTCCGATCGTCACAGCAAAGAAGCACCATTGCCCTGCCCGAATCTGTGTCCCGCAGGGAATAGGGCCTGCCTTTCGGCTCCAGACCTCCCTCTTGCCGCTTACCCCCAGCTCTCGAGAAGCGTGTGTGCCCCTTCAATCGCATGGCAATTCGAGTTGTGGAGTTCCGCGCGAATCATCTCCCTGGCTTCTCCAACGCCAGACCCTCCCCTCGGCCAGTCTCGGCCGAACCGGTGCTCGTCCGGTCTCTTGGCTTCTGAGTCCCTGTCTCGTAAGCCTCGCTCCATCAGAGAACACCTTGACCTGATCAAGCTGCCGATGGTTTCTATAGGAAGTCACCACATCTATCTATTCTAAGCTAAACCAAAGACCTGCCGCAACTTGTCTCGCGTCTGCGCTGTACCTTAACGAACCAAGGTCTCGGGTCCGGTCCTGAATGGAACACCACCAAATCTTCGGTACAACGGCACGTCGCGGTAGAAATCGGTCTCAGTGATTCATGTACCCGTCAACCGGGAAGCCTCCCGTGAGCGAATCGCTTCGGCATTGCGATCGACCGAGTCTGATTCGATTTATACCTGGAGGCGGCTTGCTGGCCTCGGCGGTTCCACGCCCCTCGATGTTGGTCACGCGGCATGCAACACGTCCATATTCTATTAATAAACAATTCCAACAGCCCGAGTATTCGGAACTGATACATTCTTGGGCATATGCAGACGCTCGGCCTTTTCTATCAGCCGGCATCCCTTCAGAAAATTAAGTCTCGTCTGGATTCATTCCCGATGCGGAAGCATACTTCGTAAGTATTGCTTTCCGCATTTATTCGTTTGCGATAACGTAAAACGAAAAGGGAGAGACTATAGGAAGGAATTATAGCAGTGATGACCGATGTAAATCTTATTCAAGGAGACGGACTGTCTTACAGTAGAGTTCCTTCCAATTTGTTCAACCTGTTCCCCAACGGGCTAATTCAGCGTTGATGCAGCTTCCTGCTCCTCGTCGAACCACCCAATGCAGTTTTCCATCGAACTCTCCTTCCAATGCCTTTGCTGCGTCTTGAGTCCTGGAGGCCGTGCTGCAAAGCGACGGTGACAGCCAAGGAGATCTGGAGGTCAAGTTAGTTAATACCATAGGAATGTAGGCCAGGATGTAGACGTACCTTGCCGGAACGGCATCGAAATATCTAGCCTTCGCTTACATGACGCTGCGGGCCTCCGCCATGTCCGCGGCAGCATCCGTCTCCTTGCCAGTCTCGGCGGCATCCTGTTTGGCATCCTCGGTGTGGGTCTGACCTCCTCCCCCGGCGATGGCGGCGGTCTCGGTCTCGGCTTGGCAATTGCCCGCGTTCTCTTGGTCGTCCAGGTCGTAAGTGGGATTGTGGTGCACGTAAGGCTTGCGGCTGGATGTCGGGCAGTAGCCGTGGTCGTGGAATCCCCACTCGCCCCAATGGCAAGGACAGTAGCCGTCCTCCCACAGCCAGGGACAGTGCTCCACGATCCAGTCGGCGGGGTCGCCTCCAGCTTTCTGCCAGAGGCATCGGTTGCAAGTCTTCTAGACTTGCATGCCTCTGCCCTGGAGGTTGTGGGGGTCCCTGGGCGGGTATCGGTAGAACCAGACCTTGGACCGCGTGGCCCGGCACCGGCTGCACCTGTGCGGCTCCATGCCGGAGTTGGGCATGGATCGGTTGGCGAGCCAGCGCCGGCCTGCCTCGGTGCGAGGAGGCGAGTCGGCCTCGTTCTCGTCTTTGATGCTGGCAGTGCCGGTGACGGCCGAGGTGGTGTTGTTGACGTTGATCTCCTGGCTCTGTCCGTCCATCTTGTCGCTCATCGCTGCTTATATTGTGTCTCTGAGATGTGTACTTAAGTGGTTAGTTGAGTGGTGAGACCGAACTTGCAAAGCAGATGATGGAGGTTGACGAGGGATGAGTTTGAGGAAATTAAAAAGATAAACAAATCTTGTTGAGGGCTAGTCCTTGACGACTAAGCGGGCATGGCTAGAATGGATCAGTGTGCTTTGCTGCATTATCACCAGCCGCAATCACTTGGACGAGTCGCCTTCAGAAGGACCAATGTGTGTTTCTCACGTGTCCAGGGCTCACAGTTGCTCATAGCAACATGTCATAAACTATGTAATGTTTCTTTATGCATTTTCTCTTCAATATCACAGCAGCAAAGTTACAGGTTTGGCGACTCGATTGGGCCGGTAAAGGATCTTTGATGATAACTTTTGAAAGGCTTTACAAGTTCTCATCAACTCGCGCAGCGACCGAAAGCTTCGATCTTCAGACAATCACACAATGTATCCACATCCAGCCCAGTCGCTTCTAGAGCCATCATGATACTGACACAATAACGCTGTTTTCCGTTTTGGGATTTCCGTCAGGTCCCGTCTTCGGGTCCCTTCAACACGAACTCAGCTTCTAGCGTATCCTCCAAACCTGAGTGAAATACCCGGGCTCAGCCGAAGTTCGTCCCAATCCTCATAGTCTGAACCCAATACCTGAGCTTACTTGTGTGTTCGGATCACAGCAATCAAACACACGGATTCTTTCACAAGTAATTTGTTTCCATTTCTGATGAATATTTACATCGAACTACAAAGCCCCAAATCGGCAAAACCCTGCTCGATAGAGGACAGGGTACGCTTGCCAACAGTGGCGTTGTTCTCGCCGTAGGTACGGACCTCACGGCCCTCGGCGGTGTAGACAGGCCAGCCGATGGCATCAAGGCCGGCGGTGGAGTCCCTGATGAAGGTGTTCAGGGCATCCTCCATGACGTGGCTGAGCTCGTACTCGAAGCGAGTCGAGTTGCCGCGGCGGTCGGCGTGGGTACCGAAGATCATGGGGAGCTGGCTGCCGTGGTAGGCATCCATGCAAGGACGAGGAGAGGTGCTCTTGAAGACGGCAGCGTAGAAGAAGCGGTAGGTGGTTCTTCCGGCAGCCAGGCGCTCGCTGGAGAGTCGTTAGTCAAGTCGCGGAGTTTGTGTGTTTTCGGACGAGACTGACTTGGTGGTCTTGGTGGCAGGGCACCAGAAGTACTGGTAAGAAAGGCTGTCGACGACGCTCTGGTCGGGGCCGTCGACGGTGTAGGGCGCGAGGAAGAGACCCTCGTCGTGATTGAAGCCAATGATGACGGCGCTGTCTCCAGGTCAGTGACGAAGTCTTGATTGCGTGAGTCGCGTAAACTTACCAAGTCAGAGAACTCGCCGGCAGCAGCCTTCTCGGAGTAGTTGCCAAAGACAATCTTGTTGTCAATGACAGGGGAGAATCCAATGGTAGGCGTGACCTCGGAGTCCTTGTAAGTGGCCACGAAGTTCTCGAGCTTATCGGCAGGGATTTTGCGCATGCAAGCAAGCTCGGCCTGGGCGTCAGTCTGGTTACCGCAACCGAGCTGCTGGGCAACGAAGGTGAAGTTGAACTGGATAACGTCGTTGCTCATCAGGTGGTTCAAGTGCGGAGTCATGCGAGCCGGGTCGCCACCAAAAACTTTGCGATGCTGTCACGGACCCATTTGACAGCGAATCTCTGGTCCATCAAACCCAGGCTCTGCTAGGAAAGGGCGGCAGAGTTGGGAAGCCGAAGAGCTTCATGCGGTAGTTGAAGGTGACGAAGATGTCCTCCTGCGAGCACTGGATCCACTTCTGCGGCATCTGGGACGGTACGTCAGTACCACCAGTCTCCAGACCTCCACCGTAGAACCAGATGATGACCGGCAGACCGCCCTCGGCCTCGCTGCTGGAGACCGGGACGGCGTCGGCGGGAGCCCAGACGCTGGCCGTGAGACAGTCCTCGTCCATGCCGGCGGAACCGATCATGAACTCAGGGACATCAAGGCGCAGGATGGCCGGGTGGATGGAGATGTACTGCCAGCATGACGATGGCAGCGCCGTGGCATTGATGGCGTTGCGGGACGACGTAGAGCTGGGGTTATTGTCCGAGTAACTACGAGTTTGCTACGAGGACCAGAGAACAATACCTGGCTGGTAAGCTTCCTGCTTTCGATCCTTCACATTCCAGTCAAGCCGGTTCCCTTTCCCGTCCTTGTCTGATTGTCAAACGGACATCAGAAAGCATCGACCAACGGCAAGCAGCCGTTGGATTATTTGGGCCTCCCTGTCTCCTTTTTTTGCGTTTACGGCGATCGGCAGTGGACATGGAAGTTTGGAAAAGGAAAGACATGCAGGAACCGATTTCTAACTGTTGGCGCTAGAAACCAGACGCTTAGCCCAATCGGGACACGAGACGGTCAAGCGAGGAGGGAACGGGACTTCATTGGGCATAGGAGCATCGGGAGGAACGGGTGGGAACCGTTTGTAGCTGGCCATTGGTCAAAAGATAGATACGTACCCTCAATATTGGACCTGGCAGTTGGGCCGGGAAATTGGGCAACCTGGTCACCCTTGTCACTCTTCATCTTTCTTCCCTGTCCACCCGACAAGACCCCCCCTTCCCCTCCCAGGACTTGGGCGAAGGGTCCATCTTGTTTCCCTTCTTTGGGGGAAAAGAGGACGTCTTGGTGAGTAGGCCGTTGCTCGCTATCTGCTTCCGACGTCGTGCAAACACAGCATGAACTGACTGCATCTCATGCAGCTGTAGCTTGCCTTGGCCCGGCCCGGTCGACGTTTGTTTGACATCACGAATCACGACTCGACTCGACCACTCTGCTCTGTTTCTGTTGCGTAAACGCGAAGATTACATCACTCTAAATTGCCTTTGCTAGCTCCCGACTCGACTAGGAGCAAACGGAACGCCTCCTGCCGCAACGGGGCGTAGGCGCTAAGAACTTTGAAGAATCCGTGCGTTCAATATCACAGAAATTCCACTCTCCTTATTTCCAGCGTCTATTCAACTACTCGACCGAACGACTTCCTCTTTCCGCATCATCCTTTCCAGTAAAGCATCGCCAGTTCGTCGTCATGGACGAAAAGCAGGCGCCTGGGAGGCCTAGCGGGATCCCACGGCTGTCCCGTCTGCCCATGCCCAAACCGGCTCCTGTCACCAAGCCGACTACAGCTCCTGCGCCTGCGGTTCGACCTGCTCCTTCGCGAGAAGGCTTGAATTCGGGCCTTCGAAACCCTCGTTTACGACCAGCTGCCTCAAGAGATCAATTGGCACCGGCTCCTTCTCTGAAGAAGCCAGAGACTCGCCCTGCTCCGAAAACGAAACGCGAGATACCACCTCCGACAACAACTACCAGAAGGCTCCAACCCAGAGCTTCCACTACCAGCTTGAGGAGTGTCCGCAGCGTCCCAAGAATCAATGCGAACGAGCCGACGTACAATAATCCCCCAACGCCCCCGGAAGACGCCGAGGACGTCACTGCCCCTCGAGCATCGAGCTCGGCTCGCCGTGCCGCTGAAGCCGCCATTACTACGACCGTGTCAGGCCCAACACCAGAAATGCTATCGCTTCCTCAAGAGGCAAGCCCACCAACCGTTCATGATGCCGAAACCGAGACTCCGAGCTTCGATACTCCAAGAGACAAGCTGAAGCCGAGACCATCACTCGCCGAACGCACGATGGAGACCCTCTCCCAGCTGCCCTCGTCACCTGCACTCAGCAAGAAACCGTCGGCATTTTTCGATCCCGAAGGCGTGCTTCGACCTCGTTCCCGTTCCGGCAGTGGGAATTCACGACCTGGTTCGAGCTACACTTCCGATGGTTCTATGCGTCCGACTTCGCGACACAGTCGGCCGGGTTCGAGCGCGGGCTCTGAGGAGAATCCTTTCGCGAATGTTCGAAGCCCCGCGAGCACATACAGACCATTGGGTACCATCGAGGGCACACCATCGCGACGCGTGTCTGGTGTCAGGACTCTGAAGGCCCCGACTGCGAGGGCGACTCCGCAAGCATCGCCTTCGGGGCGGTCCTCTTCTTCTGGCATCCCAGTCCACCAGAGTCCCAGTCCAACAAGGCCTGCCACTGCAATGCCTCCCCCACCTCCCAAGAATGGTGCTAGCACCATATCGGGTCGGTCGTTGA
The DNA here is from genome assembly GCA_036785495.1 of Colletotrichum neosansevieriae. Taxonomy (NCBI): domain Eukaryota; kingdom Fungi; phylum Ascomycota; class Sordariomycetes; order Glomerellales; family Glomerellaceae; genus Colletotrichum; species Colletotrichum neosansevieriae. Next base: position 37,319 of record JAVHLV010000391.1, read on the forward strand.
AGCCCAGGGCATCTGTCAATGGCTTATACAAGAAGCCGTCTCTTCCAACGATGAACCAGCCAGCACCGGTGTCTGCTGCCTCTTCCTCTCCGAAACCTGCTCCAAAGTTGAAGGCGACCAAGTCATATGGCGCACTCCGGAAGCCAACTCCGACGAAGACGAGTCTCCCTGCTACTGCGCCTACTGAAGCAGCGCCAAATGAGTTCCGCAAAGCATCTGCCTCTTTGCGAGATCAGATTGCCCAGGCCAGGGCAGCCAAGCGCGCAGCAGACCGCCAGGCGGCAGAGGCTGCCGAGGCCGCAACTGTCCAGTCCCCGACTCCTGCTCTCGCTCCTGCTTTTGAGCCTGCCCAAGTCCTGGAGGAAGCGGAGGAAGCCCCTGTCGTGGAGATCGAGCCCCCCATTGTGCCAGCTGACGAGGGCTTCGATTTCGGCATCGGCGTCGCCATGTCCACCAACCCGTTCAATACGAACGACCCGTTCAACACCAAAAGAGACGAGAATGCGACCGGCAAAGTCATCCAGCAACGAATTGGGGCCGGTCGGAGCACTGGAAGATTGAACATTGCAGCGCTGGGATTGAAGCAGATCCCAACCGAAGTCCTGAAGATGTACGACATGGAGTCCATGGGGACGTACGACGGCTCATGGGCCGAGAGTGTCGACCTGACCAGATTTGTGGCTGCCGACAACGAGCTGGAGACCATTGACGACTCTATTTTTCCGGATGTCCCACCTGAAGAAATGGCCCAGGATGAAGACTCGAAAGGCAACATTTTCGGCGGTCTCGAGGCAATGGATCTGCATGGCAACTCTCTGATTACATTGCCAATGGGATTGAGACAACTTCGCTTGCTCACGTCCTTGAACTTAGTAAGCTGCAAGCTATTTACTTGATTGAACATTGACTAAAAACCCATAGTCTCAAAACCGCCTGGCAAATAATTGCCTTGAAGTTATTACCGAGGCTACTTCTCTCCGTGATTTGAAGCTTGCCAACAACCTTTTGCATGGGCCTCTGGACCCAAGTTTCTCCAAGCTTGAGAACCTCGAGATCTTCGACCTCCACGGCAACAACGTTTCGTCTCTGCCTGCCGGCATCGAAAACTTGTCCCGGTTGCGCATCCTCAACTTAAGCAGCAACAGCTTCGAAACCCTTCCATTCGCAAATCTTTCCAAACTTCCCCTTACTGAGTTGCTCGTCCAGAAGAACAAGCTATCGGGCACGCTTATTGAGGATGGTGTCGAAGCAATGTCGAACTTACAAATGCTAGACTTATCCTCCAACCAGATTACCTACTTGGTATCTCCTGGCGCGAGCATCGGCTTGCCTTCAGTTCATCAACTCGTCCTATCGATGAATCGTCTCAAAGAACTGCCAGACGTTAGCTCCTGGGTTAGCCTTCTTACTCTGACGGCCAACGGGAACGCTATACCCGAATTCCCCACTGGCTTTACAAAGCTCGAGAAGCTCAGAAATGTCGACTTCTCTGCCAATGATATCCGGGTCGTCCCGTCTGAGATCAGCAGGATGGACAATTTGTCAATGATCCGTCTGAGCGGCAACCCCTTGCGTGACAAGAAGTTCGTTTCTGCCACCACAGAAGAGCTGAAAGAGGTTCTAGCTGGACGTCTTGAACCACCTCCGCCGTACCGGGACCCCACACCAGAGGCAGATGTTGCTGCTCCTGAGGCAGTCGACGTTGACGGGATTGCCGATGGTTTTGGCAAGTTGACCATCAAAGAGAAGCCCCTTGTCCCCCCGGTGCCTGTTGAGGAGGGTAACCACTCTGATGGTGACGACTTCGCTACACCACCCACTTCATCGCCCGCTTCACCTGCACGCGCTCGCTCTCAAACTCTCTCCAAAGAAACTTGGCCTGTCAAGCCAGGTGGTATTTTGGATCGCTCCAACAGCAAATCATCGTCGCTTCATCCTGTCGTTTGCTCAAGAGTCGCTGCCGACAACAACGTCCGCGAGATTCAGATCCACCACAATCTGTTCACGTGCTTTCCCAATTCGCTCTCTTTCTTTGCTGAGTCTCTCGCTGCGCTGTCTCTTGCACATAATCAGCTCGTCGGCGAGACATATCTGACAGAAGAACTCGAGTTGCCCGCTTTACGAGAGCTGAATTTGGCTAGCAACCACATCACCAGCCTGACCCCATTGACACTTCATTTGCGGGCTCCCCAGCTGGAAAAGATGGATATCTCCCTGAACCGCATTACGTCTCTGCCACTTGATCTGCGAGCCGTGTTTCCCCGTTTGGTGGTTCTTCTCGTCGCGAACAATCACCTGATCGATCTTGACCCTGAGGCCATCAAGGGCCTGGAGGTTGTTGACGCCGGTAACAACGATATTGCACACCTCAACCCCAGGATCGGTCTCCTTGCTGGCGCTGGTGGGCTTAAGCGCCTGGAAGTATCCGGCAACCGCTTCAGAGTTCCGAGGTATAGCGTTCTTGAACGCGGTACGGATGCTACATTGCGTTGGCTTAGAGGACGAGTCCCAGTGGCGGAGATGGCATCGTGGAAAGAGGGGCAAGGTGACTCAGGCAACAACTCCGACACCAGCTTGGCGGATGTTGACTAGAGTGAGGACAAGCGAAAGGTCGTAAAGGATGTTCTGTTTTTGGGGTTCGGGGCTCTCTCATTCTGCTTCTTGCACATACTTGTTATTACTACTTGTGGCGTGTTCAGATACCACACTGTGCTTTGAGCCATCGGAATTGAGGGATCTCTACCAGTCTTTTGATAAACTGTACTATTACTGTATAATACTATGCCACTAATATTGAAAGGAGATGAGGTCTCCGTGTTTATACTTTCAAGGTCCCATGTTTTTCTTCTAGTGCCTTTTGCCGACTACTGGTCAACGTTCCGAAAGGAAAAGTAAACTTCAGTAACCTTGAGCGATCTTTACAAGCCGACCCCCGGGGACGATTCCGAGCCACACAATCACCAGGCCTGATAGCGCATCGCCACAACCGCCTCAACCCCCGTCCACCCCGTCTTTGCCGCCATCTTCTCCGTCGTCCTCCTTTACGAAGCCTTCTCCCGCGCACCCCAGGCCGCATCGTTGAAGCAGTTCGCTTCCATGGCGTACGCCATCAACGGCAAGATTTACGCGGTAGGAACAATTCTGACGGCGAGCTACTCCTATGGAGCTCTCGCGGACATTCAGAAAATCAGCGACGTCGAGCACGCGGACCAGACGACGCTGAGGGCTTGTGAGACGCTCCTTTATACAGACTCTTACCCAGGAGCCGTCTTGGCCGTCAGCGTGCTCTCTCGCTTGGACTGTCGTACAATGCCTGGCCGATTCTTCTGATTTGGCAGTGCGTGCTTCGTGTTCGTGGATCCGATTGTCCGGAGTGGCATGGCAGAGTCAGCAAGGACGTCGTCGATGACGGCGACGTCGAGAAGCGCATGGGTGATGCCGAGAAGAAAGTGGAGAACGAGTCTACGCCTTTGCCGGCGGCGGCTGCTACTACTCAGCAGGGTGTTGCCGCTCACCCTCGCGGACCCTGCGCGCATATCAGAAGGCGAGACCAAGACATTGACGACCTTTTTCTAATCTTCTTTTTTTGTCGCCCTTATGATCCTGATTTACCGTCAGTCCTATCCTGGGGGAGTTCCCTGTCATACCGTTAGGGCCGTTAGTTTGTCGAAGAGCGCAGATACGTGCAGTGGTCTATACACCATATCATCTGGAGGTTGTGGGCGAAGATGACGCTGTGGACACGCCCGTCGAGGTCAAGGACGAAGAGAATGGTATGTGTCGTGGCCCCCAAGGAGACTTTTCGTTTCTAAACGAAAGATCCTCCATGCTTACGAAGTTGCGTTGCTTGGTTTCTCGATTCCCTGACGTCTTTTTTGTCTTACTACCTGAGGCTCTTGTCTTAATGGTAAGAGCCACATCGAAATCTCATTGAATAAACACCTGAAATATTCAAAGCTATTCACCTGGCGCGATGCGGTGCCTTGACAAAAATGGCCACTATGACTGGCAATGGTGGTCCGCCGTGAACAAACCTCCGATTATTCGTGCATTTTCTTCCTGTGTTCCCAGGCTGAGAATGAAAACCACGTCATTCGCCACCAGTCGAAACCTTGGAGCCTCTCAAATACAACTAAAAAGCCTGCTGCCGCTGTCTGTGGAGTAGAGCTGAGAGAAGACTTGGCCATGTCTTCGGTTCTCGTAAGGCTGTAGGCCAACTCTGATATCCACACGTCTCTCCCAAGACGACCTTGGGAGCACGCGATACCAGCAACAGCCGCAACTCTGATTCACAGGGTCTGGTCAAGCAAAGACAAGGTCTTTCCCAAGGACAAAAGGTCTGAGTTTGTACACACAACGCTGCCACACCAACAACTACATTCTTGAAAAAAGGCTTTCCTCTCCCTCTTACACACCGAGCGTTTCTGAACGTAGAAATCCTCCGCCATCATGGCGCCAATTTTCCATCTCCGGATGATACCGATAGGTCCCGCCCTACCACCAGACATCACCCACCACCGTTCCGAAGGACATCTCGAAGACGCCATCATCACAGCCTGTGTCTTTGGCTACATCATGTTGGGCATCGCGTCTTATTGCTGCATGAACAAAGGACACCTGGCGGGCCTACCGGCTTGGTACAAGAACGTCCAAAGGGGCAGAAAAGCCAAGATCCTCATCTGCTTATGGTATTTGGGCATCCTCTGCCTCTGGCCATTCGCCCTTCCATCGTGGCTGGTGAAGCGATGCTACGGACGCTGTGGGTCTCGCCGCAACCAAAGAGCAAATGCAAACACGGAAGAACGAGGCGGGACGTGCAATAGACAGGCTTTCGAGCTGGAAAGGTGGCAGAACATTCCGTTGAACGATCACGGGAATCAAGGGGAACGCGTCGGGACTGAGAGGATTGTGTGGTGGCCAAAGACTCTTTCTCCTCCCGAGTTGATGCGCCAAGTATCTCCCCGGACCGTTGAAGAGGGACATGATGACAACAATGGAGGTGATAGCGCAGGCGGAGCGACAATGGGACGTACAGGCGCTCGCTACGATTGCTGAGAACTCGGAATGGGATGTGCAGCAGTTGAGAGCTGGGCCAAGCGAAGGTCCACTACTCCACGATCCCAATGCACATTGCAAGTTCAGACCAAAATGCGAGTAGTGTAACTACTGAGGTTAGAAACCGGGTGTTGCGTGCTTCGAAATTGAGACAGATAAATAGACTTCGAGGTTAAACAGAAGAACAAAATAATGAATCGGGGAAACACTTCATTCACCAAGGGTTCCGCTGTGCGATGTGCGCCAACGGGAAAAAGAACCTGCGCCGAGGGGGAATCGAACACCCGGCTCCCCGACGCTGCTGGATGGCAACGGAGAATTTTACCACTAAACCATCGGCGCTTGTTCCTGGCTGTTGTGACATCAATTCAAGCTATCAAGTCCTCACCATGGCGAGCGAGTGGGCTGCGGAGCTGCGGAGGCCCTGTAGGCGGTGGCCGGTGGCCGATCGGTCCAAGTCAAGCATCAGCGTAACACTCAAAGCTGAGGACTTACATCTTTAGTGAAGAGTTTCCGGTGGGCTTTTCTCGGACAGAGTGGTGGCTGTGTTCGCTCTTCTTGCAGGGGCTATTCATTTCACACACCGAACTCAGAATCTGTCTGGTAAAACTCATGATATCTCAAGACGCTCCTTACATTCTTCAATGGCATGGTTTACGGCTCACAGCATCAGTGCCGCCAATCCTTCTCGCGCACGTGAGGTGATTACTGCTCAATTCCGTCTCTCAATCAGCACCTCCAACCCTTCTTGAACCACAAAGAAGGTCGCATTCGCTTTCAGCGGCCGACCTTGATAGGCAAGCTCGAATTTGAAGTCCCTGAAGAGCCGTGGCACGACCTTGTTGATCTCCAGCAACGCCAGGTTCCGTCCAATACACACATGGCTGCCTCCTCCGAACTATCCTCCCATAAGCTTCAGCCGATCAAGCCGTAGAGTTGAACATACCTGGAACATATATCTCTCCATCCTCTTCGCCTCTTCGATGTCTACCAGCCACCTCTCCGGTCGATACTCATCCGCGTCATCGCCGAACGTGCGCTTGTCGCGATGCAACACCCAACCGTTTACCGCAATCTCTGTCCCGCCCGGAAAGAACTGCCCGTCGAGCTCCGCACCTTCGCGTGGGACGACGCGAGTGATGTTCAGACCTACGGCAGGTCTCACACGCATGGCTTCCTTCAGGCAGGCTTGGAAGTACTGCAGTCCTTGAGCTTCCGTCCAAGAGATGTTCCCCGTCGGCGGCAACGCTCCGGCTTGAACCGCGTCCGTGATCTCCTGGACGAGCCTGGCGTGGACTTTTGGCGACGACAACACGTGCCAGAAGAGCGACTGCATGGTTGACGCGGTGGAATCCGAGCCGGCGAATCTGTCCACCGTAAGCACGCGCCATAATCGTGAGAAAGACCGTCAGCTTACATGGCTCCATGGGCAACCGCAAATACGTCTCCCTCGGTGAACTTTTCAGGGTCCTTCAGATGACCCTTAATCAAACTCGCCAACAGATCCTGTCTTCCGTCATCATTCCTCAACTTTCCCTCGCTCTCCTTGTCAAACGGTCGTCTTCTTTCCATCTCACTCAAAGCGATTCTCGTGATCGGCGCATTCCTCGTATCCAAGCTCGGAACCAGTTTCCACAGAGGGTTTCTCCGGAGCAGAAAATCCACCCAGGGAATCTGTCCCACGATGCCATTATACGCCTGCGAGCCATCTATCGTCGCAATTGCGTCCTCGACGTCCCTCCCCTCGGCCAAAAAACCAAAGCTTCGCGAGAATGCCACCTCTCCGAGCACGTCAAAGGCAAAGTAGTGCAGCCACGCCCCCAGGTCAACGGACTCGTGTACTCCGGTGAATCCACCCAGCTTCGTCGCTAGCAGATCGATGGTGTCGTCAATGAAGGGGCTCAGGTGCTGCATTGCCGCCATGCTGTAGGGAACATTCGCAACCTTCTTCTTCCGGGCGTGGGCCTCCTCGTTGACCTCGGTGAAGATGTCCGGGTTCTCGGGCGGAGGGAACACGCCGTAGAACGCCGTTTTGTAGAATCGTTTCCCGGCGCTCAGAATATGCCGTGCCGCCTCAGGTGAAGCCACCGAGACCTCGTTCGGTGCGATGCGTACGATGGGGCCATACTTGCGGTGCAGAGCGATGTGTTGCAGGTGTGAGCGGCCGGAGGCGGTGGTGATCACTTTCCAAAGGCGGGTTGTCGATGCGAGGAACGGACCCGGGTAGCGGTGCAGCGGGGACAGGTATCGGGTGCGGAGGATGTTTCCTATCAGAACCAAAGGGACGATGATCGGCCAGTAGGTTCGGAGGAGAAGGCCGGCCGTTTCGGTGTAGGTGTGGCTGTGATCGTCCGGGTCCAGGGCTTCGAGAGGAGACTCCATGATTGGATGGGTGTGTGGCTGACCTGAAATCTCCTAGGATGAGCTCCCACAAGCTCTAGAAGGTGGTAATTTTGACAAACAAAGGTGATGAGAGGCAATGTCACGACTCAGTGCGTACGCAGCAAGTAGTGTGCCAAACCACGGGCCTTCGAGGACGGTACGAGATAAATATCCCTCTGACCGTGGGTTGTTTGCGATCCATCGAGCCTGCCTCAGATACAGGATCCATCGACTCAACACATATATGCGACTCCTGCCTCGTATCACTCTAGGAACCGGCGAAAGCCTATTGGCATCACCGGCTGCGTATTTCGGTGTGCGAGACGGCCTCCTCTACTACGAACCGTCCGGCGTAGTTGGTTCGGGGCCTACAACTGGTGTCCGAAAGGCTTAACGGCCAATGAAATAACTGCCGAAAGTCCTATAGTCATGGCGAAGGCTGAAAATGGTGATGCGGGGAGAGCGGCGATGCGGAGAGGCTTCGTCGCCGGGCCACCCTGGGGAAGAGATCGATGGATCGATACATGCATGTACTTACCTAAGCGGTCGAATCTGCAAGTGATGCGAGAACGACATTCAGGCAGAGTCTCGTAATGTCAATGGCTGGCATGAATGTCTGGTCACACGCTGGACGTGGACGATCTGGGTATGCTGGTTCCGGTACGAGCACGCATCTCGAGAGACGAACATTGGGGCCCCGATACTACTGATAGGACGATCTTGAGAATATCGCCATGTCCTAAACCAAGAGACGGCGCAACGTGGCATGACGATGTTAGGCAGATCTCGACTTGAATTATGATTACAATTTCACCTTGCAGCTCACGAGGCACAAAAGTCTCTCGGTGGCTTTTAGGAATACCGAAGTTATCTGATCAGATGGGATCCAAGTTGGCGGGTAGTTTAAAGCTTACAACCAAACGACATGCGTCAAGGTCTCAGATTCAAGCGATGTCGGGCCGCACCCATGGCTGTTCGGATTGTGGGTTCGCATCCGCATCGAGGCTGAGGTATATCCGACAATGTTTAATGTTTGTGAACTGTAACATGAAGACAGAGTGTCATAGTATCAGGTAGGCTCTGTCACGAACTGATGTCGAGAGTCACCTGAATGCCAGTCACACCGGGTAAGATTGATCATCCCAACTACCGAGCCGCGTTGCCTTGTGCGCCCGCAGTTGGCGGAGATTTTCGGAAATTTGGCGGGATCTCAACGGGAGACAAGGAAACGGCGAGAACAACGAGGCCTCCCGTTGGCAAAAGCACGGATTTATCGATTCACTGACAGGTCGGGAACACTGATGTGGAGTGGAGTCCGGGTTGAAAGAGGAAACAGACAGGCCGCGACACAGATCGAAAGAAGAACGATGCCGGCGGGAAGGCGTTGGCGGGAGAGTCGCAGGACAATCAAAGACACTGGCCGCGCCGTCGCCGCCGCAGCGAGGGCCCGCGAGGCGCCCCGGTCGTTAGCCCGCGAACCCGGGGACCGCGGCAGAGGAAGAGTGGCGGGAAGGACTGGAGAGTCGAGACAGACCTGCGGCATCGACAGACGCCATGCTAGGATGAGACCAAGCTCCTTTGTCATTCGAACGTCGGGAGCGACTACTCCACGGTGCGGATGGAGCCTAGGTAGGTCCCGGCACTTCCCAACGCACCGACATGAGCATCACAGGCGTGGCCTGCCTCACACACGACTCTGAGGCTCTCTCGAGTCAGATGGTGTGTGTGTGTGTGTGTGTTCGGGCAGAATGTGAGGATAACAGTATCTAGCATCGTCTGGCCTCGCTGATGGCGTCAGAATTGTAATGAGGAAGTACAGTTGATGGCCAGAGCTGCTTGAGCTGGTTGACTCGTCGGGTTGACTCGATTGGTTTCCCAGATCCCATGTTCTGATTTGCCGGCTCGTATACTTGTACAAAATGCATCGACCAACGAAAAAAGCTTGAGTCGCTTGGTGGCTCTGAGAAAGCTGTTGAATCCCGCCAAGCGATGTCGTCGTCACGCGGCAGAATTGCCTGACGAAGAAGAGGCTTACGATTGCCAAAAAAACCCATGGCAACGGTGGCAGGCCTCAAGCTACGTACGGAACGATGCTTCCATTAGACTTGTCCGGAAGGACTGGGCGGCAAGACTTCTGATTAGCCACACCAGTAAATAAATGAACGGTTAAAATCATGTTTCTAACTATGGTTGCAACTTGCGGCCCTCCTCGGAGTTCGGCCAAGACCACCATCTCGAAATTGTCGATGGGCTTGCAGTGACAGTGGAACATGGGGGACGGATTGCGGGACAGCAAGGGGTGCCCGCTCTTGGAACGTCCGAGCTGCCCGGCACAGCCAGCCCATGGTTGACGTCCAAAGAAGTAGAAGAGGGGCCGATCTGTGACCAAACCCAGGGACTTGTCTGAACCTTGAGTTGTGAGTTCGAGCTGATGGACGCGTCGAGACTCGAGTTTCGTGGGCTGCTGAAGGTCCTGGGATGCTCCCTGGTATGTTCCGCCAACAGATGAGGGAAGGATGCTGGATTTCAAGTTTGGGCAAGGCCACCCCGTTCGACGATTCCTCAGCCCTCTTCATGTCCTCTGCAGGGGCCGTTTTCAAGGTAGAGCCCTAAAATCCGGGGTTGGAGGAGGAGGACCGCCCAGCTCGTTCGTAGGGCGCGGTCTTGGGGATTTGTTCGTGCCTCTGCAGCTTTCACTGACTAGGCGGGCTTCTCGCCCGTTTGCTGTGATGCTCAAAGTTTCGAGGCGAGTCAGACTAGAGTCTCCTCCCTGTCAGACGGGGCGGACGGAAGGATGAACTGAGTGATTCTCGGAAGAATATCCGAAGACGACCTCGTATACCTTTGTAATAGTATGGCAAGCGGATTTCCAGCAGGTTCTTCCAGTATGGCCGAAATGGGAAATTGCCCATGTTCTGGACTCGGTGATGCGTGGTTATCTGAGGCCCTGGATGGCCTCATTTCCTGCGTAGAGACTGTGCCTTGGGGAGGGGCGCAATCTCGACGACGGAATTGCGCCAAGGCGTACAGCCGCGGCGTGATGGCGCATATGGCGATATGCCACATGGCCTCATTGACGCAGAGAGGGCGGCGCATGGAGGGCTGAAGATGGCGCTGTCCGCTTGCCAAGAGAACGACTGGGCAACGGTGCGACCTGGACAAAGTGGACAGAATTGAGCATCTCGATCCTGGGAGGATATGAGGCTCCTTCGTCTTGATCAACGCGCGCACGGAGCCAGAGGGAATGGAGTCATTGGGTTTTCAGTGAGGCTTGATGCTTGTCAGCCAGTCTGGCATGTGGGCAGCAGCCAAGTACCATGCCGTGTAGGCCGGGAATGCAACGATGAAGCTTCCAACGGACTGTCTGTCGCATTTCACCCTAGCCAAGAGGCGCCTAGCGTTCTTGAGAAGAGGACGAGAAATGTTAAGCACACCGTCCTAACCGGGACCACAGGAAAGCCTTTGAGGGTCTGAGCATATAGTTGATGTGGAGGTGTCGGTCTTGAGAGTGTAAAGTCAGGCTGAAGGTGGAATCATTCGATACCAATGGCTATACCATTTTGATGCCAAGAGGAGCCTGGGCGAACGTATGTCTCTCTTGTTTTTTAAAAAAAAGGGGGGCAAATTATTTTTAGAGGATCAAAAGCCTCTAACCACGCGAGAGATGCAGCGTTGATCGAGATAGACAGACGGTGCAGACGCAACGCAACGCCAAGGGGTCGGGAGCGGTATCTGGCCCTCCCACGTGGTTGAATTAGGGGGCAGCAAATTGCTTCCGAGCGCGGAGGTGATTGAGGTACGACTCAGGTTACAGCTTAGAAAGCAGGACTTGTCCTCATCCATGTGTCCATCCTATTGCTTTCTATCAGATCCTAAACCGATTAAGAAAATCATGACGGGCCTCACATCTTTACCTTGAACCCTGGAAGAATCAACTTCACCGCAGAGACATCCCTGTAGGCGCATGTTCTCTGAGGACCAAGCAGCCGCGACGAACCAGGACAAGCTAGGTGGCTAAAATGGGGCAAAGGCTATGGGTGATATGAAAGTGACGGATGGGTTGTGGCCCATGGTTATTCAAGGGGACCTCAAACGGCCAAGTGTAAGATGGTATCCATAAGCCCGCATAGCTTGAGAATTGCAGCAGATACGATACTTCTGGAGAGCAAGGTACATACCTCAGTAGAGTATAGAATGTGGATGGGCAAACGTGCAGACTGGAGACTGCAGCGCAACGACCTGCAGGAACTATAATCCAGACTCTTTTCCAAGTACCTAATTCTCATTACTGCACACCCCGCCACTTTCAACCACTTTCAATCATCTAGGAAACATACACAGCGTGCACCTGCGCCCAGGTCGTCTTTCCAGCCCATTTCTTCTGTCACTCCAACCCGGACGCGGACGCGGGCCCGGGAGCTAGCCCCGAGGCGCCACTTCAGGGGTCTCGCTGACCTTCAACCATGTGTCTATCCAGTGAGTTGCAAGCCATGTACGCGCCAACATGAGGCTTGTCTGCTGTACAATATACCCCCTGAAAGATTATCTCTGGTCGTGACTTTACCCTTGCTAGCGTTCTAGGGTTAGCTGGGGGATAAAAACTAACAATTTCCAAGTCTCATCGCTAAATAAGGCAGATCGTGGGTCCGTGGAGATATACAGCTGTGACAAATATTTAGGGATCGTATTGTATACTGCGGTATCGAGTCTCGAGTCACACCGCCCTGGACATGCCCATTCTGCGTGGGCAGTCTTTTAAAATCAACAACCGTGGGAAAAACAGCGGAACAGCATGCCGCCCATCTGACAGCCCTCCCCCAGAAACCAAGGCCCCAAAATGCCTCCACCCCCTCTCTCCTCTGAGTCCTCTTAAATCTCTCAATGGTTGGCCCCCTCTCTTGAGATCTCTCCTTGAGTGCAATGTTCCTCGCTTCTGGCCCCCTCTGGTCCAGGTGAACATCCGTGCGAGGGGCATGGGAAAAGTTCAAAACAGGCCACTTTTCTTCCCAACGGGCGTGTCCACATTGTGACTGCACCGCCGCGACGTTTCAGGGGAGGGAGCAGTGTTGCAAGCAAGGCCGCTGGCTGAAGCAAAACGATGCGTCCTCGATCCAACTGTGTGCTATTTTGCAGCGTTGCTAAAGCACATCCTACTTCAAGGTACCCAGACAATATCCCTGGCCCCGTTTTCGCCCTCTTTCTCGTTTCTTTACCATCATCAAGTGCACGGACGGACGCATGTTACTTCCTTTAACTGCTTAGCATCACAGCACGCCTAGTGTTGAAGCCCGCATGCGGCGGATGAGGCACGTCCTAATATACCTTACGCAGCACTACTTACTAGTTTGGCAGAGCTGAAGGGGGGCATGATGGAGGGGAGGGGGAAGGGAAGTTTGTTAGCTTGTGTACTGCGGTACATGGGACATGGGGACACCCATTTCTATTAGCACAGACGCATACAGAAGATGGATGGCAGCTTGTACTCCGTACTCTCTGGACACACACGCACATTCCACATTCATGGATCTTTACGTTGCTGCAGTTGGGGACCCCTAATTCTTGGGACTAATTCTGTCGGCCTTTCTTGCCCTTCTGTGTTTGAAGAATCCTTCTGAACCAGAGGCTAGCTGAACACACATCTACCTGAAGTGCGGCTAGCCGTTCAAGCCAAGCATACCCATGGTGTCTTTGCCTAATTCAATATTTCGTACCTTACCGCATCCTACGTACATCCCCGTTCCCCAGCACACACTTCCGTCCAATCCATTCCTTGTCCTCTCTCACCCACATACACTGAACAAACCGACTGAGTGTTCGTTCCGTTCGTTCCTTTCATCCAACCCCCGGTTCACCCCTCGTCGGGCTCTCTCTTCTGCTCAAAATGGGCGGGGGAAGGGGGATTGCGGGATAATATGTTCCTGCACCTGCATACTTGATTTGAGCACAACCCCAAGCTACACCAGAACAGACCAAACGCCTCGAGTCTCCGTCCCAATACCGAACATCATTCCTCATGATCACCATGGATCAGACCGCTTTCACAGCCTAACAACTCGATCAAATCCATGCGCGCCATGCCCGAAGCTTATTTGCACCTCCCAGACCCCCCTCTACAGCACCCCTTCGCACCCTCTCTGGTCAACCACAATAACATAACATCCCTTCTACATCCCACTTTCGTTCCTCAACTCCTCGGAATTTACGCTACTGACCAACGCCGTCCGCTGCCACTCACACGTACTTTCGTACTCGAACGTCCTACCGCACACACCAAACGTCGCCCTTTCTACCCGCACCACTCTCACCTTGCAGAGAACAGCAGAACAGCAGAACGGCGTAGTGTACCGCGAAGACGACGGCTTGCCTACATAATACGAGGGAAGGAATCCGCACCGTCGAAGAGAAGGAGAATCAAGAAACGAGATACAACGAACAAAACCCTGGGACGAATCGATCAGAATATTAATCATCCCGACCCGCCAACAGCCTCGTCGACCCAGATTTCTGACCTGTGTCACTCTCTTCCCCCCACAGAACTCTGTCTGTTGGAGCACCTCGAATGGCCTACCCCACCTGACACTGAATCAAGATGGTGAGTTGACATGCGATTCTTCACATAGCCTATCTCCGCCGGCCTTCCACAAGAATGTATGTCTCTTGGACTACAACGTCATCGTCCTTCTGCACTATTGTACTTCCATACCTCGGTTCCATCTCTAGTCCTTTGCTTCCCTTCTCGCAAAGCTTAGCTACTAAAAGCTTCGTCTTAACCCTGCTAACCTTACCTTCCTTCAGCCCGTCGCAAAGGCTTGCGCGCCGTGCTACTACCAGAAATCAAAATGCACCTTCTCGGAGGGAAACCCACAATGCGACCGCTGTCTAATGAATGGCCGGGATTGCGTCTTCGTACGCCCTGTGCCTCGGTCAGCTGTCAAGGGACGGTCAAAGGTCGCCATCCGGAGCAAGATCATGGGCATGAATGGTAACATGCCTTGTCCCACGCCAAACGCCAAAAAACCCAGTATAGCCTCGACGACACCGACCACGACAGCCTCAGCCGTGACCCGCGTGGGCCCCGCGCCATGCCCAGTAACGCGGAAACCCAGCTTAGCATCACTGTCGAATGGTGCTGGCAGCCCGCCCGACGACTCTTCTGACTCCTCGTCCGACTCTGCGTCGAGCCCGCCAGCCAAAATCCTCGACTCCCTCAGCCCGTTTGGTAGCACACTCAGCCGCTTGGACAATGTCGAGAGGAACTCGCTGTCACGACTGCTGCATAAAGCCAACTTTATGCAGTACTTCATTGGACCAAGTTTTGTGGACAGCATGCAACTCGACATGACGGTTCATCTTTTCTCCATGTTCGATCAGGGCAAGGACGCCTACATCGCAATGTACAGTGCCTTTGCGGCAACTATGGGGTTGGAGACGGGCGAGTACGACCCGGACGCGAATCTCCATCGAGGTGCGATGGCCGTTGAGCAGCTACGGTCATGTCCACTGCCCACACTCAAGCGAGAAGAGTTGTTGCCGTGGGCAGGTCTGGGGTTGGGAATTGTTTACTTCTCCAATATGGCTCTCGGTACGAGCGCGGCACCCGTCCGCCGATATGTCCTGAGCCACATTCGTCACCTACTCGGAACATCCTTGATCTCAAGCGAGCGGACGCATTACATTTTGATCTTCATGACCGCGGTGGACATTAACGAATGCTTGATGCAACGGGAGCTTCCGGTTTGCGGCGTTGCGCCCCCGGCAGAAGGCCACGTCGATGCGTACCTGGGCCTGTGCATGCCACTGTTACAGCACTTGTACGAGCTGAGCAGGATCAGCTACAGCCTTTATCACGAAATCGATGTCGAAGATCAGAAGCAGGCGCTGGACGACGTGGAACAGGAAATCGAGGCGTGGCAGCCACATATCCCACCCGACTTTACAACTCGCTTTACCACCGGAGAGGTCATCCACATGTTGGCGCAAAGCCGCATTTACAAGACGGCCGCGCTCCTCTTCATTCACCGACTGAGGTACAAATTCGGGGAGAAGGATGATGTGGCATCGTCCATGGCGAAGAGCATCATGTCCGACCTCAAGATGACGTTGACTGTATCGCAAGACACCCAGCGCTGCGCCAGCTTCCCCTACACCCTCGCAGCTATTGAGGCACGGGACGCCGGAGAGAGGGAGACGGCAATGGAGGCCATCAAGTCTCTCGTCGACAGCTGCAACACCAAGTACCGAAACAACATGGAGGCTTTCCTCAAGGCCATGTGGGAAAGCAGGGACGCCAACCCCGGCAGTTCATGGTTGGACCTCATGGCAAATCTTCCGCCGATATCGGTTGGTGTATGAGTGCGGACAACGGCGAGCACATTTTTCTCTTCTTTTTCTTTTCCACTGGATGAAGTTCAAGACTACATGTTTTAAACCAGGCAAGAGACGGCGAGATATCACTTTGTTTACGTAACGGCTGATGGGATTTTTGTACTGTATTTAGCGAGACAAGACGAAGATTGCTTGCCTACGCAAAGTTTTTGTTTATTGGACGATTTGGGTCGATGCACCCCGAAAAGAAACTCGGCGGGCTGATCAAGCAAATGGTCACAAGGCGTGGTGGTGTCTGCAGGAGGCATGGCGATTATTTCGCAGCATTGCTCAAAACGGAAAACGGAAAAGGGAAAACGATTATTCGTTGTACAGATTACGGAAGGGAATGTACACACCTGGGCTGTCTCGCTGCTCGGGGAACAGGGTGAGCGGCGACGACTTTGGCCCAGGATATTGTGATACCATTCCCTCTTTGCAGAGCTCAATACAGATCCTCAAATCGTTCTCACACTCTGGTCCAAACGAGATGCGCGTAAGCCCAAACATACTAGACGGAGAACCAGAGAGCCATGAGCTTGATGCCCGAATGCCACGATACACCTGAAGGCATGCGTCTTGCACGTTGATTTTGGCTGCTGGGTTTCATGCCAGCATCGGATCTTGGTCGCGCCCAGACTGTGCATGAAATGAATGGCCCTTTTGGGGCGGGAACCCTTCTTTTCTCTGTTCACCCTTCCCACCACACGCTAAAAGAGGACATATGTGCGCCTTCAAAAGGTTCTGTCATAGTCCCGCATGTACCTGCTGGGTAGACCTCGCTATTTACTTTTCGATTTACATGAGGCCTAATCCTCGCTGACTGTCATCTGGTCGCACATCGCTAGCTAGGGGTGCAAGTTCACCCCAAGACTCGACATCACCGCCCGGGGGGGTGTTACATGGACCAAGTCCCATAGCTGGGTGAATGAGCTCGCCCTGGTCTTACGGTCGGCAAAGGGGGGAATACACATTCAGGCAAGTTCAGGAGCTCGGAAAACGGCAAGCTGTTACCGCTGTCACGAGACAGGACTCGTGGAGGGGTTGATGCTTACTATTATGCCTTGGTTTTACCTGATAAACGTCGCAATACAACTTGTCGCTTAAGGTGCAGGATAGCGCCAACCGAGTTGGTCGTAGCTTCGATGAAGAGTCGACGATGAGCGGGCCGAAAGTCATGTCCTGAGTTGCGTTGATCCCGTCCCCTCGCGATGAGGTCCCCTCGGAGATTTGACAAAACTCTAGACCCTCTGACATCTCTGGGTGTTCCTGGGAGGACGAACCTTGTGTCGATGGCGAGGGCATTCGTCGACCGGCTTTGACCTTAGAAGCAAGCAAACGGGCAAGTCTCGCCGGAGCGCCTTTGTCTTCTTTTCTCTTTCCCTCTCTCGTTTCGCGGAGAAATCGTCTTCTTAGGGCATTAAGATGCCACCGGTCATCGATACGAATCTTCAAAACCGTTCGCCTCAGAATAGGAATTATCAGCTTCAGGCCAAGGTTCATTGCAACACTTCACAGAGCCCGGCCGGTGGGAGAAAGGCCAGCACCCATCCCAACTGAGCGAGTAAGAGTAAGAGAGCTTCCACGACGGGAGGGCGGCAACGAGAAGAAGGGTCCAGATTCACCCTCCCATGATGTCCCATCAGCAGAAATAAAGGCACAGCAGACACGTGGAAGCGCCCAAACGGGGACCACGGGGAAGCTTAATCTCCTGAGAGAGAAAGCGGACGGAGCGCACTCCGAACCGGAACAACACTACAACAGCCCAGCGCGAGTAAACGTTTGGCGCGGGCCTCCATTCCGTTCCTGCTGCCAGGGGGAAAGGATCGTCCAAGTGGTGTGTGACTGAGTCAGTCAGCCGTTTCTCCAATTTTAAACCCGAAAAACGCGAGCTGCCAGCATGGGTCGGGTTCGCTTCGGCCTTGGCGTCAGCTTCACCGCCGAGTCCGAGGGACGCCGGTCATCGACATAGTCTCAGTTTCGCTCCCCTTCTTCCCAAGCTGGACGACCATTTGCCGCAAAGCTAGCTATTCAGCCCCGTTGAGAACCTGGGTTTGCTTGCAAGGAGCCAAGATATTCTGCAAAGTCGTTTTGGTGCGGAAAATAAGGCTCGCCCCCCCCCCCCC
>JAVHLV010000392.1:0-55068 GCA_036785495.1 Colletotrichum neosansevieriae
ATATACTAAAATATACTAAAATATACTAAAATATACTAAAATATACTAAATATACTAAAAAAACTAAAAAAACCTATAGAAGATTAAAATTAGTAAGACTAGTAATTTAAGGTTAAATAGAAAAAGGAGAGGGTTTTTAGAAGCTATTAGAGACTATAAAAGGTAGTAAAGTTAGTAAAAATAGAGTTTTAGGTAATAGAGATTTTAGTAAGGTTATAAAAGTAAAAGGTACTAAAAGAGGGTAGATATAAAAAGAGAGATTACTAATTTTACTATATAATAATAAATTATAGATATTAATTATAGTAGTAAAAGTATAGTTATTATAGAGTGGTTTATAGTTATTAATAATAGTAAGGAATCTAAAACTTTATCTATAATAATAATAATAACTTTAGAGATTATAGATTAACTATAAAGACTCAATACTTAGGAGTTAGAGTTAGTCTCTCTATTAATATAATAATCTAAATAAAAAGAGGCTTAGAACTACTTAAATAGTAAATAATTATTAAATAGAGGTTTAAGAAATAGAAATAGAGACTATATACTTAGCTACTAAATCTAAAGTCTCTATTAGCTAATATTTAAAACCTAAGAGGTGGAATTATTAAAGTGAGGAAAATATCTCTTTAGTTATTTATATATTCTTACTAATTCATAGTTATAAATAATATAATAGTAAGGCTATTTATTATAATTATAGATAGTATAATAGTAAAGTTAACTATTAATTAGTATTAGTTTCCTAAAATACTAATATAGTAAAGAGAGGGGTTAGGTAGAGTATAATATTAGTTTAAGATATATATATTAAGAAGAGTAATATCTAGAGAGTAGTTAGCATAAAGAAATAATATAAATAGTTAATAGATATAGACTATATAATATTAGAGGTTATATAACTGCTTACCTAATCAGATTATAGTTATGCTAGCGCTAGGCTATAAATTCTAGTAGAGATTAGAATCTAACCTATTAGGCAGTATAGGTAATGATTTCTATAACTTTAGTAGTTAGGTAGCTATTAATATTATAAATACTTTTAGGATAATTTCTAAGCTAGTATACTTTTTACTGCTTACTAGCTTCTTAATATTTATAGCTAGAAGCTTAAGTTTAATTTAAGCTCTTTTATTAATTATTTATACTAAGTAAAGCTTTATATAGTAATAATAATATACTTAATATTATAGTAGATCTTATAAATAGTATGGCCCTACTATCTTTATACTTAGTATTTAAATATCTTAAGTACTTTAAATACTTTATTATACTTTTTTACAACTAGGGGAATTCTAAAGAGTCTTTTGCTATACTTATCTTTAATAAGGAGTATTTAAGTATATAGTTTGCTTTGCTTCTAATAGTTAAAGAGGCTTTAAGCTATATAGTAATAGAAATGGAGACATCTAGCCTTAGATATATTATATAAAATAACTTACTAAGTATATACTTAAGTATAGAATTTATATTAAATATATAATAAAGTCTTTATCTTTACGCCCTAAGTATTATATATAAGATATTTAAGAGCACTCTAGCTTAAGTAACTAGCTTAGAGATTCTATAGTTATATATTATTAAACCTTTTAGCTATATAGTAGTATAAGGGGTATACTAGCTTTTAGTTATTTAAGAGAGCTATAATATCTATACTACTTATAGAAATACTAAAACTAAGTAGGTAAATAGAGATAGAGTTATATCTAAAGAAAACTAAGTTACTTTTATATAGTAGCTACTTTATATAAGTAAACTTACCTAACTTACTATACTAAAGAGTATAGTTATAGCTATTATATTAGATATCTATCTTATAGAGAAGCATTTCTAAGATTATATTAATATATATATTTTTAATAATAGTAATATTATTTAAGTTTAGAGCACTCTTTTTATTTATTAAGGTATCTTTAAATATACTCTAGATAAACTCAGTGCCCCTCTTAATAATTAGTATACTTATACTACTAACCTTAATTATCTTATTATTATATAAGTATATAAAGAGATTAAAAAATAGCTTTTTCTTATTATTAATAATATAGAGAGCTTTATAGTTATCTAAAATAATACTATTAAAGAGAGTATATAGCTTTTTAAAGAATATAAATATTATAGAATAAACTAAGGCTATTTAGGTATTATTTTTAGAAAAGCTTTAGTTAATAATATAGTAGGAGATATTATTAAGAAGTTACTCTTAGTTACTATAAGAGATTCACTATAAAACCCTATAATAAAAATATATAATAATATAGAGGCTATATAATAGAGGTTAATTACGTAATACAGTGTATTACAGTATTAATAATACTATATATACTATTAGAAGAAGCCTCTAGAAAGCTATAGAAACTGTTAGTATTTACTGCCTAAGTTAAGGTTATACCTAAAAGGAATTTAGGTTACTAAATTACTTAATAAATAACCTAAATAAGGAAATAAGTAGGGCAGCTTAGCAAGTAGCTTATATAGCTATAGAAAGCTCTAGAAACCAAGCCTTAAGTATAAATAACTTACCTCTCCCTCTCTAGAATACTCCCTTTTACTTAGAAGGTAGACACTTTAATATTAACTTATTTATATATATTATTTCCCTTTTAAGCTATTGATTACGTTATTAATAATTATATAATCTAAGAGTTACTAATACTATTTCTATTACTATATCTACTCTAGCTACTACTATAGTATCTACTATAGTTATAGTTAGATAGAAGCTAACTACTCTTTTATAACCTTTTTATAATCCACTCTATATATATTAAGTTATTATAGATATAGCTCTACTATAGAGATATTACTACTTTCTATATATATTATACTTTATTCTTTAGTATTTTATAATCCTTAACGCTATTCTTTAGTAAGTTTATAAATACCTATTAAATATAGCTATAGTTCTATAGAGTCTATCTATAGTATTATCTATAGAGATAGCTAGAGATCTTATTAAGTATTACTACTAAAAAGAAAGTATTTAAAGTAGTCTATAAAACTTAAGGTAGATTCTCTATATTAGAGTAATCTATAAAAATAATATATACTTTAAGTAATTCACTAAACCCCTTAGTAAAAGCTAGCTTACTATAGATCTTAGTAATAAGGAAAGTTCTAAGCTCTTTAAGTAAGAAATAAGATATTTTAATCTTTTTTACTTAGGTAACTAAATCTAGCTAGTTTTAGGTCTATATAGAAGCTACTTTATAGTATACTGCCTTAAATTAATACTCTTTAATATCTTTAGTATCCTTAGGGTTATTATAGATATCTCTCTTATTAGGAAGTGCTTATTAAAGCTAGTAATACTTAAGTAGGAACTAGTTATAGCAGAAGCTATAAAGATACTTCTACTTTAAGTATCCTAGTAGGTACTAAGAAGACTAGAAACCTCTATTAATAGGGCGCTAGTTCTTAGTAAAGTATATAAGAGAGAGTTTAGTATTATTAAAGCAGCCTATAAGTAAGGTATAAATACTATAAGTCTTTAGACAGTTATTAGTAAAATAGTTATAGTTATAGAGAATAGCTATAAATAACCTTCTATACTTAGTAAGTAGTTAAATAAATATCCTAGCTTGCTTAGTAATTAGTAATATAAATTATACATAGTTTACCTAGTCTAGAAAGTAATATATAGTAGTATTAAAGAATAACTTAATACTAAGAGTATTAATAACTTATAGAGTATTATATATCTTAGTAATCTATAGTATAGTATATTACTTATTATATTAATATATAGACTATATAGTATATATATAGAATATCTAAAGATACTCCTCTTAAGTAATAGCCTTTATAGAACTAGTAGCTAAATAGAGATAGTAATAAAGAGTTTTTATAAGCTCCTAAATAAATATATTAGCCTTATTATTATATATAATCTTAAGCATATAGTAATAAGTATAGTAGAATTAATAGAAGTAATAATAAAGTTAGATATATAGTAATAACTATTACTCGCCTCTTATTAATTAGTAATAGCAAGCTTCTAGTTATAGTAGTATATAGTATACTCTTTATAAATATTCTCTAGAAGTACTAAAAGTAGTAGAGCAGGCTTAGATAACTCCTTAGTTAATATATATATATTATAGTAGGTAGTGTAATATATATAATATATTTAATACTTAGATCTTTAATAGACTTATAAAGCAGCTTATTAATACTTTATAGTATCTTAAAGTATAGAAAGTTAAGTCTACTCTAGTAATAATATATTAAGTATATTAAGAAATAGGTTTATATACTTCTATATATAGCACTAAATAGCTTAGTAATAAAGAGTAAGCTTTTAGTAAGGCTAATTATATAAATAAGTAAGCTTCTAAGTAATAATAAAAGAAATAGAAGTTATTATAAATATATAGAGCTTTATAGTATAATATATATAGATATAAAAAGAGTATATAAGATTAACTCTTTAATATCTATAGATAATAGTTAGGGGTAAATTAGGTAGTTAGTAAAGCTAGGCTTATAACTATTATATATATAGATATAGAGTAAGCAAGAGGAAGTTATTTACTATAGGAGAAAGAGAGTAGCTATAGATAAGAGTCTATATATAGAGCCTTATATAGTGGGCGTGGTGCTTAAAAGCGTGCGGGGCGTGCAGAGGGTAGTATTAGTAGCACTAAGAGCTCTAGAGGAGGTCTTCTAGGCTATATAATAATTAATAAATAAGCTATTATTAATAACTAGTAATAAGAAAGTCTCTTTATTATTACTCCCTAAGCTATTATTATAGATTATAAAGTAGTAAGTTATATAAAGATACTATATATACTACCTTATTATAGTAAAGTACTATATACTTAGATTTATAAAAAAGCAGGAGAGTTATACTCTAGTAAAGACTATATTAAGTTATATTACTATTACTATATATAGAATATTTCTAATAAGTAATTAGTATTTCTTAACCTAAATATTTATAGCTTTACTAAGGTTCTTCTTAAGCTTAGTAATTAGTATAGAAATACTTAGATAGAGGCTATTATAGAGCTTAAAGTATTCTATAATAGTTTTAATATATTAATTATAGATTAGGTAAATCTTTTTAGCTACTTAGTTTTATATAATATATAGCTTAAGGTATTATTTAATAAAACTTAGTTTATATAGTTTATATAGTTACTTAATCTTTTATATAAGTTTTCAGGGTTTTAAAATATAGGTTTAATAGAATAAAATTAAGAATATTATTAATATAGAATAGAATTAAGACCTTATAGTACTTATCTTTAAAAAGATAGAGCTCTTTATTATATAGAGAGAGCCTAAGCTTATATAAAGCTATAGAGAATTCCTTATATTATAAAAGAGATATATCCTTAAGGCTATATAAAGCTTTATTAAGCTTTTAAATCTTATTAATCTTCTTAAAGCTATCTAAAAGGTAGTAAGTAATTAGTTCTCTATTTAAGTTAATATCTATATTTAGAGATATATTAATAATATTAAATTAGAGTATTTTATAGTTAAACTAAGCTATAATTACTATTACTATATATAGACTTTAGGCTATAAGTATAGTAATATAAATTAAGCTAAAAGATAAAGTATCTTATATATCTCTTTATATATAGATTTATACTTTATAGACTTTAAGATAGTTACCTTAATATCTATAAATATATACCTACTTTAATAAAAGAGATATTAAGTATATCTTAGACTAGTTAATAATATATTAGGTTTCCTTAGCTATAAGCTTACTAATTTCCTTCTTTATAGCTTTTTGAAATATATCTTAGAGTAGCTTTTTTAGCCTTCTAGCTTTAAAAATGTTACTTAAAGGCTTTAAGAGATTTCCTATAAAGTATACTACTTTCTACTTAGTATTTAAGTATATTTTAGAGTTATTTTATAGTTATACTATAATAATAGAGTATAAAGTTTTATATCTAAGAATACTTTTTATAATAGCTTTATGCTAATTAGGTAAGAAGATTATAAAAAAAGTATTTTAATAGTTATTTAGTATATTCTTTTCTAAATAAAGAGTTATAAAGGCTCCTAAGTATTACTCCTTAGTATTTTATTATATTTAAGGCTTATAGTTAATTTATTAATATTAATAATAAGTAGATTAACAATTTATTTTAGCTATTAAGAAGGAGTTTTCTTAAGTTACTATAAGCTCTCCTTCTTTATAGATACTTAAGTAATTAGTTTTTAAGTATTTAAAATAAATAGATATAGACTTATATTCTTAGTAATAGTATTTTATACTTTAAGATAGAGCTTTAATACTACTTAAGTATTTAAACTTAATCCTAATATACTTTTAGAATTAAGAGTTTATTTAGGAGTAAGTAGTTCTCTCTAGATTTTAGTTAATATATTCTTAACCTATATCTTAGTAATAATATAAAGTATTTCTAAACTATAGAAAGTAGTTAATATAGAAAACTTAAGCTTATCAATAGTTTATTTATTTATTATAAAGCTACTATTTACTTTATTAAGTATTCTTAGGGTTTTTAGAACTATATTAAAGAATTTAATAAGTATTTTAATCTTATTAATAAGATACTCTAAATATTTATAGCCTCTTTTTTATTATCTAGAGAGTAGAATTTTAACTTATTAAAGTATATATTATATATAATAATAACTTAGTTAGGTATAGAAGCCTCGACTTTATATAGACTATATATCTTTAGTATATATTTTATAAAATATCTAAAATAGGCTTTAGAATTAACCTTATAATAATATCTCTTAATACTTTTTTTATTACTCTTCTTTAAGAAACTAAGCTTTATAGCTATAGATATATAAGTTTTCTTAGTAAGAATATAGGTTTTAGTACATAGTAAGTATAAAATCTAGCTATTATTATTAAAAATAATATTAAAACTACTTAAGTTCTATTAAAAAAAGACTTTACTAATTATTTATAATATATAGAGTAATATTAAAGATAAAAACTACTATTCTTTAAGTCTCTAAGATAAGGTATTTTAGTAGGTAAGTAGCTATTAATATTATAAATACTTTTAGGTTAATTCTTAAGCTAATATACTCTTTATTAGAAGCTTAAGATTAATTCTAAGCTTTTCTACTTATTATTTATACTAAGTAAAGCTCTATATAGTAATAATAATATACTTAATATTATAGTAAATCTTATAGCTAGTAAGGCTTTACTATCTTTATATTTAGTATTTAAATATCTAGAGTATCTTAAATATTTTATTATATACTTTTTAAGACTAAGAAAACTATAGAGAGTCTTTTACTATACTTATCTTTAATAAGAAGTATCTAGATATATAGTTTACTAAGCTTTTAGTAATTAAAGAGATCCTAAGCTATATAATAATACAAAATAGAGAGATCTAGCTTTAGATATATATAATAAATTAACTTACTAAGTATATACTTAAGTATAGAATTTATATTAAATATATAATAAAGTCTTAAGTTTATAGTTATAACACAGCCCCCCCACAAAAAAGACTATAATAAATTCACTCAGTTTATAGATATAATTTAGGAAACACTATAGAGGCACTTTAACCTATACTCTCTAATAGTTAAGGATAATAATATAGAAACTCTATATATTTCTGCTAGTAAGTAAACCCTCTGAATATCACTATATAAAGTTAGATACACACTCTAGCTAAATAGACTAGCGGAACAGTAATAGCGCGGGCAACGCTGTGCTATATATAACGGGGCTGATTATACTAGGGCTAAGTAGGCCACTAAGGCTCTTATAGCCTGGAAAAAACGCCTAAAAGAATAATAAAGTCTTAATTCTTATTTCTAAAGTATTATATATAAAGTATTTAAGAATACTCTAGCTTAAGTAACTAGCTTAGAAATACTATCTATATATATTATTAAACCCTTTAGCTATATAGTAATATAAAGAGTATACTAACTTTTAGTTACTTAAGAAAGCTATAATATTAATACTATTTATAGAAATATTAAGACTAGGTAGGTAGATAGAAACAGAGTTATATTTAAAGAAGATTAAGTTACTCTTATATAGTATCTACTTTATATAAATAGACTTACCTAACTTACTATACTTTAGAGTATAGTTATAGCTATTATACTAAATATATATCTTAAAGAAGAGTATTTTTAAGATTATATTAATATATATATATTTAATAATAGTAATATTATTTAAGGTTAGAGTACTCTTTTTATCTACTAAGGTATCTTTAAATATACTCTAAATAACCTAAGTACCCCTCTAAATAATTAGTATACTTATACTACTAACCTTAATTACTTTATTATTATATAAATATATAAAGATACTAAAACTAGCTTTCTCTTATTAATAATAATATAGAAAGCTTTATAGTTATCTAGAATAATACTATTAAAGAGAGTATATAGCTTTTTAAAGAATATAAATACTATAGAATAAACTTAGATTACTTAGATATTATCTTTAAGAAGACTTTAGTTAATAATATAGTAAGAGATATTATTAATATTATATAGCTTAGACCTTCTCTATAGCTCTTAGCACTACTAGCGCTACTCTCTAAGCACTGCACCCACTATATAAGGCTCTATATATAGACCCTTACCTATAGCTACTCCTTTTCTGCTATAATAGATAACTTCTTCCCACTTACTCTATATTTATATATATAATAGTTATAAGCCTAACTTTACTAACTATTAAGACAGGGCAGTGCAGACAGCCCAGTTTAGAGAGTGCCTAGACAGATATATTAGTCAGCACGTTACAGCAGGACTTTTGCCTTATTAAGAACAGAGAGGAGAATAGAGGATTATTATCTATTATTACTATAATAGTTTTTATTTTATTATTTAGAAGCTTTTATTACTTTTACTTAATAGATTATATCTATAATAAGGTTATTATATATAGAAAGATTCTTTTCTTTATTCTAGGGCCTCTGGATATAAAGCTGCAATATCATAATATTCCTATATAAGTATATAGGAGTGTGTGGTTTTATTATTTTTATCTTAGAGTTCTCAGCCAGTTTCACTATCTAGTTTATCCCTAACTATTATCTATAGATATAGAAGAGTTAATCTCACACACTCTTTTTATATCTATATATATTATATTTTAAAGATCTATATATTTATAATAATCTCTACTTCTTTTATTATTACTTAGAAGCTTACTTATTTATATAATTAGCCTTACTAAGAGCTTACTTTTTACTATTAAGCTACTTAGTGCTATATATAGAAGTATATAAAGCTATTTAGAGCTAATACTACTATAGAAGATTATACTAAAAAGGTTTAATATATATATAAACTAAGATCTTAGTGAGGAGAAGTATTATAACTATAGGTAGTACCTTATTATAATAGGCAGGCTATATATAGTATAATATTAAGCTATATATAGATTAGAGGTATAAATAGTGATTTAAGGATATAAGTAATAACTCAGAGGCTTAATAATATATAAGAGAAGCACTAGGCATACTGTAATTTAGTATAAGGATAGCTTTGCTTATATAACTTTGATTAACACACTTATTAGACTCTTATTTCTGACCCCTAACTGCGCATGGGATCCTTGTTATTATAACTAGCTACTGTGACGATTTTAAGCAAAACCTTAAACTGGAAGCTCAGAATGAGCCATGGGACACCGTGAACCTCAATAGGTATACCTTGTGTTACGACCGCAGGCGGCGCCTCACCGCAATAAGCGGGCTGCGCACAGCGCAATATTAAGCCATATACGGGTTAGAGGTGTAAGTGGTGATTCAAGGGTATAAGCAATAACCCAGGGGCTTAATAACATATAAGAGGAGCACTGGGCACACTGTAATTTGGTATAAGGATAGCTTTGCTTATATAACTTTAATTAATATGCTTATTAGACCCTTGTTTCTGACCCCTAACTATGTATAGGATCCTTATTATTATATAGTAGTATAACCTATATAATATTGCAAATCAGATCTGCCTTATAGCAGTTACTAAAATAGCAAAATAAAGTTATATAACTATCTAATATGATATGCATATTATAGGCTTATTAATATGCTTCTGAGAAGTTATATAGTTACCTATAGTTATAGTAAGTATATTATAGAGCTTAGAGATAGTAAGACCTTAAGATAAAGCTATTATAGATCTTTAGTAGAAGATTACTAAGCTATAGTTAGCTTACTAATAGGTATATAAAGAGTATAATACTTTTTAAATACAGTTATAGAGCATATAAGAAACTACTCTAGCACTACCTATAGTTTATAATAGTAGCAGAGATATATCCTCTCTAATAGTACTGCTGCTATTAAGAACCCTAGTAAGCCTAGCCTACTTCTACTTTAGTATATAGGAGGAGACTAGCTATTTAGATATTATAATAATAGATACTCTGCTAATAATATAGATACCTAGTAAGACCCCTAAACTAGATTTAGATTAGTTTAAAAGCTTTAAGATAAAGTTCTCTAAGAATCTATACTTAAAGGGATCTGTAAATTAGATTATATAGTTAATATAAGTATAAATCTTAATAGTAGTTTATAGAGTAGCTCTTAGAGATATATTAATCCTAGTAGAGGATTTCTAGATTATAATTAAGATATATAATAACCTTATAGAAGGGCCTTTATCCCTTATAATATATATATAGAGTGGTTCTAAGATTTAGAACACCCTTATATAGATATATACTAGTACTAGTATTATTCTGAGAGGATAAATATAAGATTAGATATATGCTCTTAAACTTATAAAGAGTAATCCTATATTATATATCTTAAAGTTTAGCAAGCTATAGCATAGATACTAATAAGTAGGTAGTACTATCTCTTTTAAAAATACTATTTAAGTGTTTATTTAAGGAGCTAAAGAGCAGTACTATAACTAGGCTATTTACTAGAGGTTAAAGTATTATAATAGGTTTATAATAATAGTTAAAGGACTTATAGCAGACCTTTAGGATAAGGCTTATATAACTAGTAAGGTGAAGTCTATACTTATTATATAAATAACAGATAAAGCATCTAAGAGAGATACTAAAAAGGAGTCTAAGAAGAGGGATTATATAAGCTATAATTATTATAGCTATAGCTATACTAATACTATATAGTAAGTATACCCTACCTATAAAGCTAATAATAAAAGTCTGTTAATACTATAAAAGAGTAATAATAAGATAGATATATCTAAGAAGGAGTCTATAAAGGAGAGTTAGAAGATAATAGAATAAGTTTGCTATGCCTTTATAGACTTAAATAACTTTCAGGTAGCATAGAGTAATCTTAGAATATATTTAGTATGTGAAACTATACCTAAGAATACTAAAAGAGAAGAGACTATTTTGAGAATAGTTAAGTAAAGTAATAGTGCTTAGCTATAGGATATAGGTATAAATATATATATAATAAATAATATATTATAGTATAATAATAATAAGTATGTCCTGTTAATAATCCTATATATAATATATATAGGAGGAGGATTTATCTACTCTAAGTATATAGGAATGGTTATACTATGCTTTAATAATAGGGAGTTAATATAATTATAAGATATATTATATATACTAAGCTTTCCTATTAATATATTTAGCAGAGAGAGACTTTACCTTAGTAGAGGCTATCTTAATAAGAATAAGCTTATTAGAGCTAATAGGTAAGTATTTATAATACTTAATATATATTAAAGAGGTTTTAACTTTAATATAATATATAAGAGAGATTTAGGTATATAGGTAATATATACTATATAGTAGAAGACTAAATCTGAGCTCTAGCATAGAAGACTTAGTTATCCAGGCTTTAGAGAGATAAAAAAGACTATTCAGATAATAAAGAGCTATATAATATCTCCTAAGTTAGTAGTCCTATAACCCTATAAGACCTGTAACCTCTTAAAGAGCCTGAGATACTTCCTATAAATGCTAAGGCACTATATAGAGAGGGCAGGAGATATTCTTTATATTAATATTAGAGAAGTAAAGCTAGTAAAGTACTTTAAATACTTTTTACTAGTTATAGATAATAAGATATACTTCTAAGTAATTATCTTTATAGATATAAAGGATAAGCTAGTATATTAGTTAAGGATTTATCTCTAAGAGTAGAAGAATGCCTTTAGTATAATAGTAAAGGTTATCTATATAGATAATATAGAGGAGTTTATAGTAACTTACCTTAAAGCTATATTATAAAATAATAGGATAAAGGTAGAGTTATTACTACTATATATATATAAGCAGAATAGTATAGTAGAGTGTATAATTTAGATTATTCTAGATAAGGTATATACTTTAAGTATTAATTTAGAGGTTTTAGTAGATTTATAGCTATATTTGCTTATAGTAGCAGTCTATATTATTAACTACTCCTATACTATAGCTATTATAAGTAAGATATCTATTTAGGCGCTCTATAATAAGTTATTAAGTCTAGGAGGAGACTATATATCTAATATAAGCTAGTTATAAGTTATTAAAAGTATCTACTTTACTTATATTAATCTAGAAGTCTAAGTTAAGAGTGAAAAGATAGTAGTATATATAGAGAAAGGTATCCTTATTAGTTATTATAGAGACTAAGTATATAGGATATAGATACTAAAGTAAGATAAGATTATTATTTGCTCTAATATTATCTTCTATAAATCTATAATAGAGCTAGAGGAGTACTAGTAAATACTACTACCTAGCTAAAGCTTATAGTTCTAGAGCTATATATAAGAAATTATAGACTAGATATATAAAGTATATCTGTAAATCAGAGAGACCAGATCTCTAGGAGAAGAGGGCATAGCTTATACTTATACTATAGCTCTTATAACTAACCCCTTTATAAGTAATTAGAAAATAAGTTTATAGCCTTATATAGATCTAACTACTATTATAGAAGTATAGAATAGATCTATAAATAACTAGTTAGAGTAAGTAGAGGCAGCTTTTACTAAAATATATAGACTTATAGAAAAAGGGGTCTTATAGTTTATTAATAAGGAGGAGGTACTATAAGGCCTCTAACTAATAGCTAAATAGGTTTAGAAGTATAAGAAAGCTTATAGTAAGCTTATAAAGTGTAAGGTATAGATTATAGTAAGAGGCTTTTTATAAGTCTCAGAGTAAGACTTTACCTAGATATATACCTTAATATCTTATATAGTATTATAGCAAATCCTATTAGCCTATATATAGCAAAAAGGGTATCCTATATAGTAGTAGGACTTTATTAGTATATATTTAAATAGAGAGCTAGAGGAGGTAGTCTATATAATACCTTTCCCTTTAATTAAGAAGTTCTTTATAGACCTATAATATAGTAGCCTTATAGCTATATATAATTATAAAGGAGATTAAAAGCAAGTTATCAGACTCTATAAAGCTCTATATAGGCTATAATAGAGTGGGAAATAGTAATAGAAGAAGTTATAAGAGATTCTCTAGTATATAGGATTTATACTACTATACTTAGATAATATAACTTACTATAATAAAACTCTAAACATTATAATAGCAATATATATTAATAATATTCTAGTAATAAGGCTAGAAGCTGCTCTAAATATAATCTATAAATATATAAGTAATAAGATTAAGGTTAATAACCTCAGAGTACCTAATAGCTTTCTTAGTATTTAACTTACCTTTAATAAGGAGTATTAAAAGACTATTATTAGCTAAGAGATATACTTAGCTGATATAGTATAGGAATTTAGAGCAGAGATTAGACCTATAAAGACGCCTATTAAGACCAGGGTGCTTAACTTTGCAGTCCCTAGTATAGAGACCTTACTAGATCTAAATCTCTAGAGTTAGTACTAAAGAGTATTAGATAAAGTTAGCTTTAGAGCACTTATAATATAGCTAGACCTCTCCTTTAATATAGAACTATAAGCTAGGTTTTTTTATTATTCTAATAAGTTATATAAGAAGAGTGTGAAGCGCTTAATATAGTATCTTAGTATATATTTCTCCTTTATAATAAGTTATAATAATAAATATAAGGCTAGAGACCTGAATAAATAGGGTCTTTATAGCTATATTAATAGTAACTATACTAGCTATAAGAATATAGTATGCTTAATAATAGAGTGGATCTTCTTTATAGCTAATAGGTCTATATTATAGAGATTATAATAACAGGCTATAGTCTCTAAGTTATTAACTGAGGCTAAGTA
Organism: Colletotrichum neosansevieriae; assembly: GCA_036785495.1. Lineage (NCBI taxonomy): Eukaryota > Fungi > Ascomycota > Sordariomycetes > Glomerellales > Glomerellaceae > Colletotrichum > Colletotrichum neosansevieriae. The sequence continues at coordinate 14,152 of JAVHLV010000392.1, forward strand.
CTGTGTAGTATTATCTGCTATATTAGAAGCACTTTAGATATATAATTTTCTGAGCAAACTTAGAGTAGAGCTTAGAGGACCTCTCTATATATAGGTAGATAATATAGAAGCTATTATACTTATAAAGGGGAAGTCTGCAAATAACTATATAAAGCATATATAGGTTTATAACCACTTTATATAAGAGGTTATTAAATGCAGTGAGGTTAACTTTAAGTATATATTATTAGCAGATAATATAGCTAACCTACTTATAAAGCTGCTTAGAAGAATAATCTTTAAATAACTCTATAAGAGGAGTAGTATGAGGCTATTTAGAGCTAATACTACTATAGAGAATAGCGCTGAGAAGGTTTAATATATATATAAACCGAGTTCTTAGCAAGAAGGAGTGTTATAACTACAAATAGCACCTTACTATAATAAGCAGGCTATGCATAGTATAATATTAAGCTATATACAGGTTAGAGGCATAAGTAGTGATTTAAGGGTATAAGTAATAACCTAGGGGCTTAATAATATATAAGAGGAGCACTGGGCATACTGTAATTTGGTATAAGGATAGCTTTGCTTGTATGACTTTAATCGACACGCTCATTAGACCCTTGTTTCTGACCCCTAACTACGCATGGGATCCTTATTGTTACACCTTGATCACAAACGTGATCGCCTTAACAAGCGGCCCAAAGACACAGCAGCCCCTGCATCAATACCCATCGCACCACGTCAAAACCACCAGATCTCATTAAGTCCGATCTCTACTGGCTAAGACCTGATTGATGTGTCTGCACCAGTGATGCCACCCGAGATGCAGAGCCTAGCCAGTCTCTCCCAAGAAACAAGAAGCGCTCGTGTGGGAAATGTGGTTGCCCGAGAATATGCTTCACACTCCTTCGACACCACGACGCCGCCCACTAGGTACCCGTCCAAACGCTCGGCCCGGACCGCGATTCCTCATCCCTCCGCCGTTGGACTTCTGTTGCACGAGTCCTGCGTCACGTCACCAATCCGTTACACAGTACTGTAGTAGTACAGCATAGCCGAGCAATGTCCGACCAGGTACCACTTCCCAAGCCGCCCTTCATCACCATCGCGGGCCTTCCCAACTTCCGCGACATCGGAGGCTACCCCGTCGACACTCGGCCCGGTCGCATCTTCAGACCAGGCATAATCTACCGTTCCGCGGAGCCCTCCCGCTTAACAGACCAAGGCATCTCTAAACTCCAGGACCTCGGCATCACCCATGTCTACGACCTCCGCTCCACCATTGAGCTGAAGCGCCTCGCCGAAGCCGGCAACAACTGCGACGTCCGCGAATGGCCCGGCGCCACCCGCGTTTTCGTCCCTGTCTTCCGGGACCAGGACTACGGCCCCGAGGCCATTGCCCTGCGCTACCGGAACTATTCCAGCAACGGCACTGAGGTAAGCGACGTCAACATACATTCCTTATGAAAGATCCGCACCTAAGCTTGGTACGCAGGGGTTCACCAAGGCGTACGCCGATATTTTGCGCGCCGCGTCGGACGAAGACCACCCGCAAGATCCCTTCCGCACCATCCTCTCGCACCTCGCCACTCGGGAAACACCGTCGCCCATTCTCATCCACTGCACGGCCGGCAAGGACAGGACCGGCGTCATTTGCGCCCTCATTCTCAGCCTCTGCGGCGTCTCGGATGAAGTGGTCGCACATGAGTACAGCTTGACCGACATTGGACTCCGAGATCGCAAAGAGGAGATCGTCGAACATCTCATGAACACGGAAGCTATGAAAGGAAACCCGGAGGGTGCCCGTCGTATGATCAGTTCCCGGTATGTGTCCTGCCTGCTGTGTTTCCAAGCGCCTTCCATGAGCACCACGCTGACATCACGCCCGAATGCCTAGTAAAGAAAACATGCTGGCTACCCTCGACCTGGTCCGCTACGAGTACGGATCGGTTGAGGCCTATGTAAAAAACAGATGCCGCTTGTCGCCTGAAGCCATAGAACATGTCCGGAGAAATCTCACGGTTACTATGAGTGATATAGATGGAGTAGTAGACTGGGCGTCACATGCCAAGTATTTTCTTTGATGAGGGAAATCATAACTCTTGGGCTTCAGCTCCTTGCCAGAGCTGTCCTTTCGCTGAATTTGTCGTTATACAGATACATGTACATATACGTGAGGTAGTAGTTACAGCCGCCCATCATGAATGATAAACGCCAATGAGGACACCATCTTGTCCTTCGTTCATTTGCTCTTGGGTATACAGGGAATCCTCAGGAGCGGTGAGGAATCTCGAATCGACGACCGGGAATGCTTCAAGGTACCGAAGTAGGTAACTTGAACTGACCCTTCTTGCGGTCATAGAACGGTACGCCGTATCTACAGCTGAGTGCCTTCCTGCCGCGGCCGTCCTTGCCAGCATCCTCAGCATTCATTTCTTTGAACCTGAACTCGAAACGGCCAGTGTCCACTCGCGTCGTGTCCTCCTCAGCCTTCTGCAAGCGGCGTTGTCCCCTGGCAATCAGCCTGTCCTCTTCTGCTCGGGTACTCTCCTTGAACTTCTGTGATGCCTCTTCTTTTGAAACGCCAGCAGCGATGTCTTTCCTCAACGTAATGAGCTCCTTGAGGGGCGAACGCTCATCCGCCGAGAGCATGTTTCTGTGAAAGGCCTTTGCGGCGTCTTCTCTGGTGAAATGGCGCGATTCCGATACAGGCACAAACAATTGCTGCATCGTGAGCTTGTGCACGTGGATCTCATTGATCGGCTCGTGTGGAACTTGGGACCCTGGTTTGTCGCTGAGCTCGGTCTTGGGAAGCATTCCCAGGACCGCACTGGCGTAGGGTCTTGCTAATGGCTTGCGCTGTGAAGGTCGCTTGTCAGTAAGTTGAAAAGCAAAAGCTGTGTGCGTATGTGGCGTAGTATCAAAAGGTACATATCAGAGAGGCTCGCAGTGCCAAAGGTGTAACCATGTAATTGTGTCTTCAAGACTAATCGAATTTTGGAAAGTTGATCATCATGTATGCTGGAGTGATCCAGATGTTGACGTCGGAAAGAGGGGGAAAAAATTTGTAGGCTTACCTCGGCTTCCCATTGCTTCTCGATCTCCTTCATGCGCACGACAGCAGCGACTCGTCTCACATCAACTCCGAGCTCTGATGACACGGTCTTCATCGAGTCCTTCTTTATCGTAATCCGCTTGTATATATCCTCCCTCATCTCTTCGCTCAATACAGGTTGACTCCTGAAAAGAGGGTTCAGAGGGAATGGCTGGTCGGGCTGGCTGCCCATATACTTTGGTCCATCCCTGGGAGCGTCACGGAACGAGAGACCTCGACCTTTCAGCCAGCGGTAAAGATCATGCTGTGCCCGTGTCCTTCTGCACTGAGGCGCCGTCGTGGAGAATTGGCAAGCTATTTGCGCGCCAGCCTGAGACCTCACAGCTTTGCTCGCGTGAGCATCGCACCACTTGGCTCCGATGGCCAAAGGCGATGATGTCGAGCCGACTCGTGGTGGCATTGTGTCCAAGTTGGTCTGGCCGCAACTGCGTGCCTAAGTACCCAGGTTATGGTGAAGCGACCATTGGGGATGGTGGTGATGGGCTGAGATGTTTGTAGTGAGAAGGGACAGTTTGCGTACAAAATTTTCCCTCGTTTTCTTCAGAGCTGGAGCACGGGCCAGGAACGTCTGCCTGAGTCATCAAGCAAGCACACCAATTGGGGTCGTCTTAGTCAGCAAATCTCACAGGACTCTAGAGCCAACCCAAGGCATGTAATTGCCTCCCAGCATTTACAACCCACCCTCTCCTGCCTGTTAGAAGAGCTTCATAACTGGAATAATGTGACGAGGGCGTTTGTTTGCTCCCGTGAACTCAAGCAAAGGTCAACCTTCTTTTTTTAGGTCACCCTACCCCTTTTCGTTTTCCCTTTTTAGAGTGGGAGCATTAACAGGTCTGGAGAGGGCCCACCCTTTGCTTAGATCAAACTGTCCAATGAGTAGACTTCAACTGTTACTGCACCCGCTCGTGTATAATGTAGCCTTAACTAGCGGTGATGAAATGCTTCGTGTGTTTCCTTATTATAATTATTCTTGGCGCGTGCACACTAAATGGTATCATTCTGCACGTTGTCCTCGTGAATCCCTCTCCTTCATGGTCACCCCATGTCTATACGAGAATATGTAGCTTGACCAGGCAGCCAACGGATATCTACGCACTGCTGACATGCTGATTTGGTTTTGTGCTCCTACTCGCTCCACCTTCTCATCCAGTAGCACCAAACAAGGCACTAGAAAATGTGTTTCCTATGCCCATCGGTAATTACCTGCATCATGCAGGTACAGAAGCCGTCATCGAAAGTCGATTCTTTTTTGCCTTCGTCTTCAGAGCAGCAGACTTTTTGGCTGCATCTGCTTCATCGTTTTGCTGTGAGAAGTCCTTCCACCGCCTCCAGCCATCAAAGTCGATCAGGGCTTGCATGCAGCCCCATTCCATAACCTTTCTCTCCAACCAAACGAAGTTGACAGGCTACGAAAAAAGTTTAGTGACTCCTCAGAGGTCTTATGAAAAGTGGTGGCAGAAACATACTTTGGTAAGAAAGTCGTTGCAGCCGGCAGCTAAGGCCTCATGTCTGTCGCTCTGAAGAGAACTGGCAGTCAAAGCAACGATGATGACGGGACTCTTGAAGAGTTCCATATTCGCCAACTTATCCTTCTCCTCCAGGTCTCCAGTAGTTGACTCCGGTACACTGGACGCAGAGGACGAGAACACGCCAATCGAGTTGACTCGCTCCAATCTCCGGATCTCCCTGGTTGCATCCAGACCACTCATGATAGGAAGCTGGATATCCATCAGGACAAGATGAAAACCACCAGTCCTCCACATAGTGACCGCGTCTCTGCCGTTGACGGCGGTCTTCCATCTCACCTTGAGACGCTTGACAAAAGCTTCTAGCAGCTTGAGGTTAATTGGATTATCCTCCACGATCAGGACGTTGATTGGCGGGACACCGCCGTTGAGTATGCCGGCCGGTAAAGTCGGATGGTCTATGTTCTTCTTCGTTTTCTTCGGCCGAGAACTTGCTGGCCGAGGAGACGCCGTCCGTGGGGGGGGTGTTGCTACTCTCTGCTGTACCTGCTGGACTTCGGGAGCGGGAGGGCTTGAAAGTGGAGGTGGGGCCGGTGCAGCGGCAGATTGCTCTGATGTATTAGAATGTGTTCTCGAGGGTGGTAGTCTTGGGTGGAATGAATGTGAGGGGTGTGCGGCGGCGTTGGCGGCGGCGACCATGGACTGGGCATTCGCAGTGTTCAGTATTGTTGGTGAAGACGTATGGGTTCTTCCCAAGCGCGGGCGTTCTGGACGCTCTCTGTACGCCCTCGAACGCGTGCCCCCCGGCGACGGTATCGGTGGGATTTGCCCGGTGCCGAGCACAGCGATGGAGTGTGGATGGGTGGTGTGCGCGTGAACTGGGTGGGCGGGGTGGACTGCGTGCGCCGGCACCGCGGTGACAGGGGCAACAACGGGCACCGGCAGATTTGGCGACGGAACAGCTCCAACAGGAGGGAAGTAACCCTCCCCAGCCTCGGACGGTCTGCCATCTTCGGCATAGTAGACGGTGGCATGAGTCGGAGGGCGAGGAGACGGTTTCGGGGTCCGGCGAGCGGGTATGTCGATGACCAGGGCCTCGTCGACGGTTTGGCCGCCCGGGAAATATGCATCGAGGGTTCGACCCATGGGCTCTTCTGGCCCGAGAAGACGATCCTGTCTCTGCTCTCGAGGGCAGATGCGCAGGGTGAGGTCGGGAGAGTCGAAATGCCTACCGAGGGAATTGGCATATTTCCGCAGGATCAGGTCGCGCACGTCGTCAACCAGGTCGTCCTCGTTGATGGTGATGAGAGTGGGAGAGGCGCCGGGGCGCCTGACCCAAACTTTCCGAGTGACCATGTTTCCGTGGATGGGGAGCAGCGACTCGGCGATGGAAGGGTCTACTCCGTGATTCGTCTGCGCCGCGTCAAGTAAGGTGCGAATTAGTTTCGTTTGGCGGTTCGGCAGAAGGCTCTGTCGGCGGGGAGGGCCGTCTGGACGGTGCGATGAGGGTGATTTCGACGGGATACTGGCTGCAAGAGGTGTCGGGGTGCCGATGGCATGGCTGAGGTGGTCGAGGTGGTCGAGGTCGTCGCTGTGTTGACGGACAAGATGAGATTCGACAACCACGACTGGAGCGGCGGCGAATTCAGGCGGCTGCAGCGTCAGGGCTAGCGGCTGCTGCAGGTCTTGCTTTTCGTCGTCGGGGGCAGCCGGTTGCGCCAGGACTCCAGCCGGTAAAGTTTGGTCCTCGTTGATGCTTGGAAGATTGCTGCTGGCGGCGGTCGCAGTAGAAGTTGTAGGAGAGCGCAGATCGTTTCCCATCGGTTCACGGTCAGTTGCGGCAGCAGCAGCGGTGGCAGGGGCGGCAGGCGGCGCAGGGGCGGCCGAGTCAGCATCGGGGTGTGGCTGGTGACGGTCCATGTCCGGATCTTGTGCAGTGTCTCCCAGCTGTTGTTCGTTAGTTTGTTCGGTGGAACCCCTGGTCAGCAAAGTCGTGCTGCTGTGAAGCGCACAGTCGTGGTCGCCCTGACTGCTCTGGTCATCATGCTGTCGTCCTGGTCGAAGCAGCGACATGAGTCGTGAAGGTTCCAGATCAAGATCATCATGATCATGAGGGCCGTCGGCATCGGTAACCGTAATTGCCTTCAATCTCTGCTGCAGCGGGTGCTCAGCGCCAGGTTCTGGGCTGCCCGGACAAGGAGTGTGCGGCAGGGACTGGGATTGGGGCAGGAGATGTGGCTGTGGCTGGTGGAGGTGTTGGTTCTGGGAGCTGGAGGCGGTTCCAGCGGCCGAGGACTGTCTCGTGAGTGAGCTGTGTGCATCGCCGCTGGTGCCGTTAGTCGAAGCCAGCGAGGGGGCAGCTGAGTTTCGCCTGGAAAACTTGGCTCGAAGGCGAGCTCTGATGTCGCCAGCAGCGCCCATTGGGACTCATATGCTGCGCAAGGGACGGCGCGACTCCCAGGCGTGATGGAGTTAAGGTCGAGTGATGGTCGAGAGCGCTTGTGTGGGATGAAGGGAAGCGTGTCGTGGTCGCGTCTTGTGGCGGTGGCGGGTGATTCTTCAGGCTGGTCAGGTGGTAAGACGGGTCGACAAATGATAGCAGCCAAAGTCGATTTTTTGCAGTTGTTGCGAGAGAGTATGGTGTCTCTTCTGTTTTTGGACAGCGAAATCAGGCGGACGGGTCGAAATAGTGCTTGATGGGATCAAAATAAATGGAATATCGGTAGAGTGATGTGCAGGACGGTAGAAATGCAGATGAAAAAGACCAAAGAACACACAACGGTGATTAATGAACGAGCTGGAGAAATGCCAAATCGACCTACTTGGAACACAACAGAAAGGACAGGACTGTATGGTGTAGGATAAGTACCTTAGGAAGAAATGAAATGGTATTTGTATTTACCTTACTAGAAATGACCAATATAGGAATACCTCAGGCGAGGTGCGTTGCTGCTATTAGCACTCAAAAGGCATACGCACCTCCTCTCTCATACGATGCCACTACCACTGCCACTGCCACTGTCGCTGCCGCTGCCCAAGCCTAGGAATGTTTTGGCGATGCACTCGAGGTCTGGTGAAATATGGAATCACAAATGTATCCAACTATGTGGATGTGAAGGCTTGTTGATGAATCGTAATAAAGGAGAGAGGCAGTGGATAAAGAATGAAATTCAAGTCAACGCAGGATACCTCGAAGTCCACGGCCAGTATCAATCAATGAGTGCAATGCAATCGAACGAAACGCCCAATGCCACTGGCTGGGCTTGGGTTGCAGCCACGCTTCGTTGGCAGCTCGAGACAGGGAATCTGGGGTGACAATCAGCCGCCGAGGAAATCGGCCGGGCAGTGTCAAAATCCTGCTTTTCCTTTCTCATTTCCCATGGCTTCGGAAACAACAGCCCGTCATTCTTCGGCCCCCCCTTTTCCCCTTTTCCCCATTGGCCTCACATCCCTGGGTCCCGGAGCTGCTGGAGCCACCGCACCTCAAAACACCTTGCACATCTTACAAGGTCTCTGAGGTACCCTCGAGCTCCCATTACCTCAACTGACATCGTTATAACTGAGCCTGCGGTAGAGATCGAACACAATAGGAGAGTTTCAGGGCGTCTAGTGGTCGCGTTCTGGCGAGCTAAGCCGTCTTCGACGATACCTTACCTTAAGGTAACCTAAGGTGCCTATGTAGTACCTACCTACCTTATGTACCTGGACTTTGTCCAGGGTCCCAAGTCCACCAGCCACAACTTACGCAACACCTCAGGTGAGAGCTAAATCATGGACACTCGGAGAAACAGTGACATCTTCAACTACCTTCCTTACCTTCTCTCACCAGGTCGGCAAGCCACTCTCTCTAACCCAACCAGTCTCTGATGAAGTCCTCAGAGACTTCTCAAAATGCCCGCCTCCATAGCATCGCCAAGTCCGAAGAGCCCCCAGTTCGATAAGCCGGTGCCACGGCCGCCAAAATCCCCTACAAAAACCCGAAATATTCGATCGCACAACCGCCGCCGCGAGTTTCTCGACAGAAATCCCGGTTACTTCCAAAGCTCCGACCATCAACTTGCAGGTCTGTTGTAAATTCATATCGTTCTGCTCACGCTACTGACATCATCTCAGATCCTCTGCTCTACGACACCTTGGTACGCAATTTCCAAACACCCGCCGAACGAGAGGCTGAGGGCCGCGCCAAAGGTTACTCCCGAGTTTTGGAAGAGTCTTTGTTAAGAGGAGAAGCGCGCCTTGCAGATCTCAAATCGTTGGCTGGTGACGGTGGTGTTAATCCGACCGAGGCCGCCCAAGACTTCACCACGGAATCCGACCTGTCCAAGACCGAGACCAAGGAAGAAGGCCTAAGGAGATGGAATGAGTTCCTGACTGAGCGTTTTGTCCATGGTCATGACGAGGATTTCGACTACAACCAAGTCGACAACGACGAAGATTACGACACTCTGGAGAGGCGTGATGCCGAAGACGCCTGGTTTGAAGAAGAGGATCCCAATTGGGCTAGCGATGCAGACACCGAAGGTGGTCGTGCTGGGAAGCCAAAGCAAGGCGAAACTGGCATCCAGGATTTTTGAGTGGCGTGTGCTGCATTCGCTCATCAACGGAGTACCTTTTGCTGTCCGAAGCCTCGTGTTGTAATGCAGCGGCTTCAACGGCTGTAAACCGTCTGCTTGGGGCTCGTTATATCCCGGCTAAACTTGAGGCTGCCTCTTCAGTTCCCTGAAGCCGCGTGGAACTCGAAAATTCTGCCTTGGTACCTCACGGAAACCTACCTCAGCCACCAGTCGGTACCCTTTCCATCGGATAATGGATGGATGCTTCGACGAAATCGACCACGTCGGCCCATCAGAGGATAGTGTGCGTCTGCGACGGTGTCGAAGCCGCCTTGGCGGTGACCCGGTCCCAATTTGGGTGCATCCTTCCCAGGTCCAGGATGGGGCAAACCGGTAAAATGCGCTGGATAAATTCAAAAAATGTACTGGCTAATCGTCCCGCATTCCACCTTACGAGCCAACATCTTCACATATCACCCGCAGCCGCAATCACCTCTCTGGTGGAGACGAAGGAACTACCATAACTATTTAACAGCCTTTTATTCTTCTCTTCCGTCCGCGTGGTCTCGCAAGGTTCGAAGCCTACGATTCGACTATCGAATGGAAACAGCGTGAATACCAACAGTGGATAATTTATTTGAATTGTTCTTGCACGACCCCAATTTCCACGCCCAGAATCACCCCACATTCCAACCCCGCACCAACACATCCCCTACTTCTCCCCAACCTAGGCTCTTCATTCACGATGGCGCCCCTCATCAACCACCTCTACACGGCTGACCCTTCAGCCCACGTCTTCAACGGCAAGATCTACATCTACCCTTCCCACGACCGAGAGACCGACATCAAGTTCAACGACAATGGCGACCAGTATGATATGGCCGACTACCACGTCTTCAGCACGTCCTCGCTGGACCCTCTGGAGCCCGTCGTCGACCACGGTGTCGTTTTGAAGACAGAAGACGTCCCCTGGGTCTCCAAGCAGCTGTGGGCTCCCGACGCCGCCTTCAAAGACGGAAAATATTTCCTCTACTTCCCGGCCCGCGATAGGCAAAACATCTTTCGCATCGGTGTCGCGGTCTCGGACAAGCCCGAAGGTCCCTTTACCCCTGACCCTGAGCCCATCAAGGGCAGCTACAGCATCGACCCGGCCAGCTTTGTCGACGATGATGGCCAGGGATATCTCTACTTTGGTGGACTGTGGGGCGGCCAGCTGCAATGCTACCAGAAGGGCAACGACGCGTTTGATGCCGAATGGCTTGGTCCCAAGGAGCCCAGCGGCGAGGGTGCCTATGCCCTCGGTCCTCGCGTCGCCAAGCTTACCGATGATATGCACCAATTTGACGGTGAAGTTCAGGAGATACTGATTCTCGACCCTGAAACTAAGAAGCCTATCCCGGCCGACGACCACGACCGCCGTTTCTTCGAGGCCGCCTGGCTGCACAAAAAGGATAGCCTCTACTACTTTTCTTATTCCACCGGCGACACCCATTACCTGTGCTACGCAACGAGCGATAGCCCCTTGGGCCCATTCACATATGGAGGCCGCATCTTGGAGCCCGTCCTCGGGTGGACAACACACCACTCCATCGTCGAGTTCAAGGGCCAGTGGTGGCTTTTCCATCATGACTGCGAGCTGAGCAATGGCGTGGACCATCTTCGATCTATGCAAGTGAAGGAGATCTTCTACAACAAGGATGGCAAAATAACTACAGAAAAGCCTCAGTGATTCAGATGACGACTTGTTTCATTCTTCATATTTTCGCTTGTATCTGTAGAAGCCATCCGAGGCATACAACGCCGTCAATAACAACTTGAGCCAAAACCACGACCGGGCTCATATTAATTGAATATTTCTTTTCCTGGGGTGCCATGACGCCTTTTCCGCATTCCAGCGTCCAGGTGTCGTATTCCGAGTACATAAATTGATGTATGGCTTTTGGCATCATGGTATATCATGCCGAGGGGGGTATAAGGTAAGGTATAGTGTAGTTTAGGTGGGTCCATGACAAAGGAAACCAGGAGTATAATCATCAACGCTGCCCATCTCTTTCCTCAAACTGTTTCAACAACTCCGAACCGTAACTTATTCAGCGCTTCTTCATACTTCGCAGGACTGTGGTCGATGAGCATACTGGTCCCGAAACGGACCTCCCTGAAGCGAGACTCAACATCTCTGATATACTTTAAAACAATTCTCTGCGCCGGTCGGCCAATGTCCTCTTCACCGGACAACAGGAATGCGTCACGTCTCAAAACGCGAGTGCTTTCGACTATGAAAACTTCGCCAGGGGGGAGTAGCTTTAGACTCATCATGCTGGACCGCAGCGTCGTCAACGCTGACACGCCCCACTTGTCTTCCTCGGCCGAACTCGAGCGGCTGCTGTTTGTGTACCACTTATCTACCAGGCCGGACTGGAAAGCCTGCCAGATCCGATGTCTCACCTCGCCCTTGGCCTCGTGGTTATCACTCTTGAAAGCGAGGGCGACTGCCTGGAAGTCGTGCAGCACACCCAAAGACAGGAACGGAACCAAGTCGCTGCCGTGGACAACACTCGTGACGAGACCTCGTGTCGCCTTGCGTAGAGATGGGGACATGGTTCCGGGCGGCCCGTATGCATATACATGTATAGGACGACCGGACGGTAAACATGTGTGTGTGGTGTCGGTTTCCAGGAAGTTGCTGTCCCCGAGCAGACGGCGGTGGGGCTCAGACGAGGTGACGAACCCCGTACCAGTGGATGAGGGCTCTGCAAGCATTGTGCCCAATAACGCGGTAACTCCTCCGCCCAGCGAGTGGCCGCAGAGAACCAACCCATAGTCGCTGAACTCATCAAGGGCCTCCTTCAAGGTGTACAAGACGCGACCGTCGCCTCCGTACAACAAACGTCGGGCAGACGCATGGATGCCCTTGTGTACCTTGTAGGATTTGCCTCGCCAGTATAGGTTATCGTAATCGCAGGCCATGTCAGCCAGGACGTCCTCGAACCCGAGCGTTCCGCGGCATGCCAGAACCACAGCCTTCGATTCATGGTCCAAGGAAATGTAGTGAACCAATGGCACACCGGTTCCCGTGGAACCGGTCGTGTCGGAGCCTCCCTGGGGATCAACAAATGAAGCCAAGAGAATACTCGTGGCCTCGGATTCGGTGTGGTGAGCAAAAGAACGGATCTCGTGGTGAGTGTCATCCAAAGCCCTGAGAAGGGGCATTTCTTTGGAGATGCCCATAAACTTGAGAAAGTTGGATCCGTACGACGCTGAAGAGAAACGCATGTACCTAGTGACGTTTCGAAGGAGGTGAAAAGCTGGAAATACTCCGTCGACAGTTCCTGCCCTCCTCAGCGTATCGATGGCTTGAGAGTCCGTGTAAGCGCTTTTTTGATAGTATGAAGACAGGACGAGAGAGGTCTGCGAGCCCGTTGTCGCGATGCTATATAAACTCGGCGTGTTCACATGTGAGCGGGCCCTGCGGGACTTCATAGGCGATGGCGGCTTTTGGTCCACCATGTCCCTTTCAGATCTCGACTTCGGTATGCCATTCTGAACCTGGCCGTCCCGACGACCGTAGCCCGGAGAATGCGGTCGATACCCGTCATACGTGTGGAAAGAGTATGTGTCTGTCTGGGAAACCACCGAGTCTCGACGGCGCTCATGGACCGAGATATAGCTAGCCCGAGATGAGCTGCGAGGGACGGGCGAAGGAATTTCGTAGTTGCGACCTCGAGAGTTGGAGGACGCCGTCGGTCCCATGGCTCTACTCTGTGATTGACGGCTAGGTTGGTTTGTCGTTCGAGTCGTTCTTTCCGAGGGAGTGGCTTTTGTCGACTGTTTCACTTTGCCGGTCGAATGGGAGTTTGCGGGACCTGGCGTGTCGCGACTGAACAAGTTGGAAATGTTGGAAGTGGCCCCCCGTTTTAACGCCTGCCTGATGCCCCCTTTCTTCTCTACAGTCTTGTCAGACGCCTTGCCAGTCGACACAGACTCTGGTTTGGCCCTCCTTGGCAATGGCTTATTCTCCAAATGAGACGCGTTGGCGGTTTCTTGCCGGGGTTTGACAGGCAAGGGCGCAAGAGGCGCACGCTGTCGCTTTTGATTAGGAGCGTTCTCCGGGTTCTGCTTCGGTGTAGGGATCTGCGAGGCACGAGGACTGGTGGAAGTAGGCGAAGGAAATCCGGGCCCCGTTTTCGTGCGACGTGGTGTAGGATTTGGAGTCGTCTCAGTTGCTGATGTCGTAGGCACGCTCCGTGGCGGCACCGACTTCGGGGGTACGGGCGGAGGTGGCTCCTCGAGATCGGCATCTCGGTCGTGATAGTCAGAATCTTCCGTGTCTTCCAGCGCTTCCACCTTCCCCGTGTAATGTTCCGGATCCTCCAGTCCTCGGAAGGTTGTGCTCCGCTGCTTGCTCTTATCGACCCTGTAGACGACACGGTACGTCGGATTGTCAGCAAGAATCGAACTCTGGCGTGCCAGTTGATCCGTTGGGTGGTCCGTAGAAGGCAGGACCTCGCGCTCAACAACTTCGACCCCTGGAGGTGGCGTCACCGCGGGCGGTTCTGGACCGGTGAAGTCGACAGTAATCATCTTCCTTGTGAGTGTTGTCGTCGATATGGAGACGCTCGTGTCCGGGGGTAGAGATCGCATGATTTGGTTCTTGAGCCGGATTTCCGGGAGGTCGTCGTCTTCTTCGTCGTCGCTGGTGTCATGTTCCCCGTGACGTTCGATAGCAGCCAGCACGTTGGGGCTGGGCTGATCACCGGGCATAGACACAAGAATATCCGGACCCTTGCTCTTGTAACGACCCTTATGCACCCCGTACAGACTGTCCTCATGCACGTCGACCCGCTCGCCATCGTTGAGCACAACGACATCCCACACAATTTCCTCGAACCCGAGGCGTCTGTTCTCTTCCTCAAGAAAGCGGCGGCATTTCCGTTGCAGATATGCCAAGGCACACAAGCCCATGACAAGATCAACCACACCCACGCGCTCGCCTTCGACGCCGGTGGCTGGGTTCTGGAACTCGCGACGAATCAATGTAATGATACTCGCAATGGCGCGTGACGAATCAGTAGAGCCAAAGAACTGGTCCAGGGACGACAATAAGAGTTGAGATATCTCAGATACGACGGAGAAGGTCGTCCCGGTCATTTGAAAGCCGGTAGTTGTCCAGAAGACTATCTGGGACATGGCATGGTGTAGATGCTCCAGGCTTCTCTCCAGAACGGTCTCGGCATCTGCCCTGGATAGCTCGCTATTGGAACGGTGAAGCATGTCCTTCCCGGCCCTGCTAAGTATCCCCTCAAGAAGGCCGCGGCCCAGCTCTAGACTGGAAAGTGTCGTGAATTTGGCAGCATCAAAGCCATAGGAGCTGAGAAGGGTGCCGACGCGAATAGCAAGGCATGTTGAGCGGGTAGCGAGGCTGACGGCCTTCGCAATTGGAGCAGGGAGCACGGTACGGCCTTGCTGAGCCTCAAGAGGAACATGGACCAAGTAATGCGAGTTCTCATCCAGCTCGTCGTCTGAATCCATGGTTTCTGGAATCAGTGCCGCTGGAGGCGCCAGTGCGGATGCTGGTGTGGGCGTTGGGGCTCGCATACGGAGGCTCCGAGCATCGAGGATATACGCAAAGGGTGCCGGTGCCGGGGAGGTTATAGAGTTGCGGGTGTCAAGCTGTCAGGACTAGACAGAATGTGAAGGACATGTTATGACGGGTGTGCTGCGGCAACTCTGAGGAGGGTGGTGGCAGGGTAGGTTTGTTGGGTATCTGAGATCTGGTGGGAAAAACGTAAGAGAGAGAAGAGAGAAAAGTGAGGAACGAGGGCAGTAGAAGACAGGGCACCCGAACCCAAAGACAGGCGTGGCCCGAAAGGGAAACGTAATAGCAGACGGGAAGGAGGAGAAGTTGTTGTAGAGAAGAAGAAGGAAGCACACGAGACGCGGATCAAAGATGAGATGGTAAAGGTAAAGAAAGGGGCAAGATAGGTTGACTACCACTACCAGTGGCAACATTCAAGCACTCAACCGGACTGGCGAGAGCACCAGGAGGAGCATAGTACAATAGGCCAGATTAGGCAAAGTAGAGAAACCAAAAAGTAGCACAAGACGACGTCGAGGGGTGTCGAATGAGAGTAGACAATAAACAGTTAGGTAAGGTACCGCGTCTAAGGCCGGGCAAGAAGTGAGTGCAGGGAGTGAACCCTGTCTGGGGATGTTTTGGTGGTGCTGCAGCAGCAGTTTTTTTGCTACGGGGAAGCGGGTATTATCCCCAACCCAATTAGGTATCACGGCTCTCTGTCGGGTCGCTGGGTTGGAGTGTTGAGCCGCTGCCGCGCCAGGCCTGGGTTAGGTTGGGTGTGGCAGCATGTGATTGCATTTTGTGGGCGATGTTCATGCGCACGACGGCGGCGAATGCAATGGTGACGGCGCTGTGGACGGCGCGGCCTTGGGATTTGGGCGGGGGGGGGGGGGGGGGGGGAGATGCCACGACCCACGGTGTCTCTCTCCCTATGGGTGTGTGTGTGTGTGTGTCTGTGTGTATTGCTACCTTACCTACCTTGCCAATAGAGACACAGACACTTTGGCATGTACATCACGTACTACGTAAGGCCACTTGTGAAAGGTGCTTCTCGCCACTGAGGTAAAACCATTTCGTGGGATGGGATGGATCGAGGAGTTAATTACCTTGGGGGTGGGCTCGAGTTCTGGATTTGCCCAACCTGAAGAAGCTCGACTGGCACTAATAACAACAACAAAAACACCACCATGAGGTAAGGTAAATTTTAGTTTAGCCAGGCGGGAGTATCTCCATTTAGAGGCATGACCGTGACCCTTCGTAAAACGCCCCTATGGACGACCGTTGCAGGAAACTGCCATTGGAAAAGAAGGAGACTTGTTGGAGGAGCTCCCGCGCTCAGATTCACCCTTCTTCTCCCCCTCAAATACGCCTCTCGCCGTTTCCAGCAGGGCAAGCGCAACTCAACACATAATTGTGAGCGAAGGCGGCTCGGGAGGCTTCAGGTGTTTGAAAATCGTGTTCGCCTTCTCTTCCCAACTCCGTCAAGTGAGCTACCAGTTACCTGGCTACGCAGCAATTCCGGCTTACCCACCTTATTGTATCAGTTCGTCTTTATCAAGTTGGACGGACACTCTACCCTGCGACCTCATTCCAGTTGACGAGTACCTTAGGTCGCGAGGGGCTGCGCATTCGTACCGAATGCTGGGGCTGGTCCAGCGCCACAGGTTTCCATGTTATTTTGTACCTCTCATGGGTGCTTCCTAAGGTAAGGTAAGATTACCCGACTTGCTTACCTACCGTGAAGCAGTCAGTAATCAGCATCCATAGATGTAATTACTTACACTACCTTACTTACCTTACGTGGGACAGTGAGTCGTAAACGCGCGTGGCTGCCATCCAAACACCCGAGTAAACACAAGGGCCGAATGAGTTTGGAGGGGTAAGTCGCGCTAGAACACAAGCTGAAACTGTGGCATTCCACGCGCACGGAATGCTGCAACTGCGATTGCAACTGCAACTGCGCTGCACATTGCGGAAGGTGACGGCGCTGTCAGGTTCGTCGCTCTCCCACTCTCTCTCTCTCTCTCTCTCTCTTGGACTCTCCAAACCCGGACAGCCCTGGATGATCCCCCCTTTACCCCTGCTGCTTGTCATTTGTCATTCTTCATGTCTTGTTTCCTTGTCTCCAGGTTCTCCTAGCCTTATCTTTTGTCATCTGTGCGGCTCCCTCGGTCGTTAGTTGCACTCCTCGCTTCAATGCCCTCTAGCATACCTCTCCCCGTTGCCGCCTGCCTTTGTTTGCAGTAAGGTATATAGATCATGTGAACCTGTTCCCCTCTTCTCAACCCCGGATTTGCAAACACACGGTCCTCCGGAATGATAACATGACCAGCAATCCAATATCCAAAGTTCCCCGCCACGAGCAGCCACAGGCACAGGTTCTGCAGAAGAAAGGGGGAAGCGGGATGAAGGTCATTGCGCTTTCTCGCCACGAACCAACTCATCATGTTCACCCCCAGCCACGAAATACCTGCTTCTTCGTCTTTCTCTTTGGTTTCCTTCACCATGGAAAGAAAAGCTGGTGTTGCTTTTCAGTACATCCACATTCATGGACTGTGGCGATCAGGATCGACAGGCCCGCTACGGAAACGTCGCCGATATGCAGGCACAGAATAAGATGAGTAGGTAGGTTGGATATCGCCTCAGTCAAGGTAAGGGCTATGTCATGTTTCTATGGATCCTTGCAGTCTCCTTGCGGCTAATCCGGAGTGGAAGGAAGGCTTACTTTTGAAGGTCCTCGGCACGATGAGATGAATTGGTATTGATGGACGTAATTGACCAGCCACTACTGGCTGAAGCGCCGAGCACCAAATCTTGCGGATCATCACGTCGGTCGCATTCATCTGACAATGTGGAATCCTGGCCCTTTACATTTCTTCTCGGTCGATAGACCATGAGGATCCAAGCCGGTGGGAAGGCCACCATACGGTGCTATGAATAGAATAGACACGGGAAGAGCAAGCCCGTGAGATCATCCCGGGTTGGTGGATATCCGTTATGTGCTGACGGGACCCCTTTTCCTTTTCCCATTTAGCTGCAGCTGGGGAACAGCTCAATGAGCACAGCCAATGGGGCCTCACACATCCCCGATGTGCAGAGGCTTAGCTGCTCAAAAGAAGCACCAGCTCTAGCTCCAGCGCCATATGCAGCTGCAGCTCCCGTCTGGAGGGCCACTGACACCTTGTTCTGGCAGGCAAACGCCGTGGTGCCCTGCAGGAGTAAGCTCGTACGAGGTATCTCCAAGGCTATGAGAAAGTTCAGATGAAGATGCGGCGGGTGATTGAGCCTGGACCTTCCTACGCAGTAGGTGAACTCCGGCATGAGCTTCATAACCAGAGCCGCTTGCGGATGGCTTGACACTCATTACTGCATACATCCCACTCCGTAAAGCATGAGAGTGGCCACTTTCATTCCAGTAGAGCCATCGTCGACGACGACGGCAGGGGCTTGTACGTGAAGTTGTGGCGAGGCGGGAGAGAGCCAGAAGACCAACGACATGGACATGGGTCACCATGGGGTGCCATCAAGGCACTTCAATGTTTCCAGGCACATGGGTCCGACATTCAGCGCCCCTCTTCCCTTTCCTGGATTCCAGGTTGCCGTTGCCGCCCCCCCGCTCTCGACAGCACACCGCGCACCTTGGTTGGTAGATCTGCGATGGGAATTGCCCACCTCAGTCGTGAATGTATTCATAAGGTAGGTAGTACATAGTAGGTAGGTGAGGTAAAGTGGGATAGTGCATGGATGGGTGAGAAAGGCGGGCATCGCCCAGTCCGGCGGATACCACATGCAGTAGGCATTGGGACGTCTGCAAACATTGTTTTTCGTGTCAAAAACCACGACACCTCCCCGTGTCTCTCGATTCCCCTGCTATTCTTCTTCCTTCTGCTCCTCTGTGTGTGCGTGTCTCTCTCTCTCTCTCTCGCACATCGTTCTCCTCGTCTCCTGACCCCCTCCCCCCACGGCAAACCTATTCTTCACCGCCGAGCTGTCTTGCTTGCGATCGACCCAACAACACCTCGACCTCGTCTGTTCAACCCCCAACGAAAGGCGTTCCCGCGCAGTTGACTTGCCTTGGCTTGGTCGTCCTCAACCTGCTTCACCAGCTCCGATTTCGATCTCCATCTCGTCGATTTAATCCCCTTTGACCACCACCGTCAGGGCCGAAGAAACTCTCACCGCCGACCAAGCCCCTCCTCCGGGATCGCAATGGCTGAAGCAGGCCTTTTCTCCGATAACCTCATCTCTCCCACCGTCGCCTCCTCTATTCCCGAGGGCTACGTCGTTCGCGCTCTCCGCCAGTCCGACTACAATGCCGGGTTCCTCGACTGCCTGCGCGTCCTGACCACCGTCGGCGAGATTTCCGAGTCGCAATTCGCCGAGCGCTACAACTGGTTGGCCAAGAGCGATGGCTACTACATTCTCGTCATCGAGGACACGAGTAGGAAAACCGTCGTCGGAACCGGTGCCTTGATCGTCGAGCGCAAGTTGTGAGTTCACGACCAGTCTCACAGCTCTGCGCTTACCACAGGGAATCCATGCTGACCTGTTCCTTTCCTCCCTAATGCAGTATCCACAGCTTGGGCCTCGTCGGCCACATCGAGGATATCGCCGTGGCAAAGGACCAGCAGGGCAAGAAGCTTGGTCTTCGCATCATCCAAGCCCTCGACTTTATCGCTGAGAAGGTCGGCTGTTACAAGAGTATCCTCGACTGCAGCGAAGCCAACGAGGGCTTCTACGTCAAGTGCGGCTTTAGGAGAGCCGGCCTAGAGATGGCGCACTACTACGAGGGAGACAAGAGTAAGGCCCAGTAGCCTGTTCCCGTTGCTTTTCCCGTTTTCAACACGGCCTGCTAGTGTCGCGTCGCGTTGCGTCAAGCATTCGATGACCTCGCGTCGACTCGAGGCGACCTACTGGCCGTGTTTGACCCGTTCCGTTATTGTACTAGACAGACGTGGACTGCATCGGTGACTGCTGATGTTGGGTACCTGCAGGACTGAAGCTCTAGACCAGCTAGACCAGGCGTGCGCCGAGCTTGCCCGGGAGAACGACGAGACCAACAATTAATAAGAACCAAGAAAATGTAGACACGAGCCATGCCGCCCATGCCTTTTACTCTTTACTTAATTATTTCCACTAATGCGTTCGGGAAAATGCTGGGCCATTGTTGAAACACAGCACTGATATACGTGGGCTTTCCCGAACCCCAACCTAGCCTCAAGCATAACCTCATCCGTCTGTTCTTCCGCGCATCTGTCGAAGTCGCGGCTCCCTCTCTCACTGCCTCGCTTGAGGGTTCGTGGTACTGACAGCCTAGAACAAGCGGTTGTGTTTGTTCAGCTGTCCCCTCAGTATAAAGCGAGACCACTGTTGACCGCTCGTCCGCGTCCCCAATGGCTGGCCACCCGTGACGGTCTTGGGCGCCGCCAAGAAGGAGCCCAATTACCCCCATGTGGCTGAATATGGGTGGCGAAAGGCACTAGAAGGAGCCCGGCATCATCCCGAGAACCCAAGGGTCTAGCCGTTGTGTGTCCGTCCGCGGCAGCTTGTTCCATGGATCATTCGCCAGTGAATCGCGGTTTGTCGAGGAGCGCTCTGCCCCGCGTTTCACATGCCATGAATCAGACCAGTTTTATCCAAATGCACTCACCCACTGCATACACTGCTGAATCGCTTTCACGAACGCTGTTGTTGTAGGTTGGCCTGTTCTTCGATCCTGCACTTGCTTTTCGTCACCATCCACGGCTCAGGGAGGACAACAAAGTCCTTGACAAAGCACAGGGAAGGCCGAAAAGAACAAAGGATGCTCGACTCCGAATCCGGCAGAGAAACATGCCACGATCAAGTCCGGCCGCTCTCCGCCGTCATTGCAGGCTTTCTCGGGGGCCCCCTTCCCCATGGACCAGAGCGAGTCTGACGCGCCGCATCATACCGTGCCTTTCCCTGCTTGATCTTCTTCCACCCTGCTTCTCACATCCCGTCGGAGTCAGGCCTGAAGCATCTCACGGATCTTCACATGCATGGCCATAGCGCCGCTTGTCGCATACGTGCTGACGGGAGACTGTCCTCGACCATTGTGCCGTCCGTCCAGCTCGTATAAGACTGTAGTCCACTCCACCGTCTCACAATCGGACATCGGATATCCCCAACTACCAGAGTCCGAGAAAAGCCACCACCGAAGTATATCAATATTCTGCAAGTCCACCCCTTAAAACTCCGAGCGCGCGTTCATTGGATCTCCCGACGGCGCGACTGCAGATCGAAACGTTGTCTATATAAATTAGTCTCTTTAGTCCGGTTGCTCTCAGTCTCATTCTTTCGCCATGATTGAGGACCTGCATTGTGCCATTGCTCGCGTGCGAATCGCTTCCCTCCAGTCAGAGTAAGTCTAGCGTGTTTACAACGCCGTGGACAGACGATAGTCGCCCTAGTTGAATTGTCTCATGAACTCACACCTGATTAGAATCATTAATAGATCGCCCACCCGCGAAGTTGTCCGCCGCCGCAGCAACAAGGTCAAGCCTATCTTCCTCGCCAAAGGCCAACCGCCGCTTTTCAAGAAGCAGAGAACCGTTCGCGTTGTTTCCTAAGTCATACAACATGTCGCCGCACAAGCTCCCCGAGCATGATGGCAAGCGGCAGTGGGCCATGGGCACCGAGGCCTTTGAGAGGACGATGCCTCATCACCAGGGAATCAAAGCTCTCTGGGAAACTAAGTGGAAATTTCCGGTATGTTGACAATCAACTCTCGAAAGAATGGTTATCTCCTAAACGGTCAATCTCAGTGCACCAAGAGCGTATACCCCTTCCACGATGGCCAGTACGAGGATTTCGAGCCCATTTTCGAGCACCTTATCAAGAACAACATCAACGATGGAACCTCGACCGCATACACCGAGGCGTTTTTCCCCATCGCCGAGGCCCTGACTTCCAGGGGCGACAAGGCCATGGCCGATGGAAAGAAGGGCGAGGCCAACGACTTGTATCTCCGCGCATGCACCGTCTACCGCATCGCCCGTTTCCCCTACATCACGGCTTATCCCGAGGTCAGCTGCCCGGTGAAGTGGAAGGCGTGGGAGGCCCAGAAGGAAGTCTACCTCAAAGCAGCGCAGTCGTGGGACTGTCCGATCAATGACGTTTCGATCCCGCACAAGCACGCCAAGGGCGGCGACCGCAAGTCTATCCCGGCGTACATTCGACTTCCCCAGAGCGCGTCCACGAGCAGCCCGAGCCCGGTTGTGCTGCTGATGACTGGTCTTGACGGATACCGCCCCGACAACACCGTCCGTTCTGACGAGTTCCTGGCCCGCGGCTGGGCCAGCGTCATTGTCGAGATCCCCGGGACTGCGGACTGCCCTGCCGACTCGGCCGACCCGGAGAGCCCCGACCGTTTGTGGAGCAGTGTCCTTGACTGGATGGCCGCCGAGGGGCGGTTCGACATGAGCCGCGTCATGGTCTGGGGCCTGAGCTCCGGAGGATACTATGCCATTCGCATCGCACATACCCACAAAGACCGCTTAATCGGTTCTATCGCGCAGGGAGCTGGCTGCCATTACTTCTTCGACCAGGAATGGTTGGAGAAAGCCGATGGCCACGAGTATCCTTTCCTGTAAGTGAAGCCCTGCCGTATCTTAGCGTGGCTGTAGCTGACCGGCGAAGTTTGACCCCCGCGATGGCTATGAAACATGGTTACAAGTCGGTCGCCGAGTACAAAGCGGGCGTTCAGAAAAAGTTTTCCCTGCTTGAGAATGGTATCATCGAGAAGCCGTCCACTCGGTTACTGCTGATCAACGTAAGTGGATAACCAAAATCCTGTCTGAGGCAGTCTAACTAACCAACACAGGGTACTTTGGACGGCCTCATGCCCATCGAAGACTCAATGATGTTGTTCGAGTATGGCACGCCCAAGGAGGCAAGGTTCTTCTCAGGAGCATTGCACATGGGATATCCTATGGCGAACGCGTCAGTGTATCCTTGGATGGAGAGCGTTATGGCAAGCAAAATCTGAGCACTACAGGTGCTTCGCTAGTAGTAGTAATCCAAGACTCATATTCAAGTTGAGCGACACGAGTGGAAGGGAAAGAAGCCAACAATAATGAATTTGAAATTTTGGATTTTTTTCTTCCTCTCTTTTGTCTTCTTTTGTGCTTCAACGGAAAATATCCTCGACCTGAGCAACGGGTGCTCACCGACCCATCCAGCCACCGTCAACGACCAAGACATGACCACTCACGTAGCCACTCGCCTTGCTAGCCAGGTAAACGGAGGTGCCCTTGAAGTCCTCGGGAGTGCCCCAGCGCCCAGCGGGGATTCTGGCACTGATGCTAGCAAGTCTCTCCTTGTCGTTCAGCAGGGCCGTGTTCATTTCCGTCTCGATGTAGCCGGGAGCGATGGCGTTGACGGTAATGCCCTTGGACGTCCATTCGTTCGCAAAGCTCTTGGTCAGTTGGGCAACGGCGCCCTTGGAAGCAGCGTATGCAGGAACGGTGAAGCCGCCCTGGAAGGATAGCAAAGAGGCGTAGTTGATTACACTGCCCCTGCGGCCGGTGACGGGGGAGGGCTCGAGGGCGAGCATGTGGGCGCCGACGTCGCGGGTCAGGGTGAAGACGGAGTTGAGGTTGACTTGGATGACCTGTGTACCGCATTGTTAGCTGCTACAAGGCGTTCGCCGACGGAGAAGCGAGTTCAATTACGGCGTTGAAGTCATCATCGGGGAACTTCTCGCACGGGTGACGCTTCTGGATGCCCGCGCAGTTGACGAGGATGCGGATCTGGTGGCCGTCTTTCAGGACCTTGGGTACCAGGGCGGCGACGCTCTCCTGGGAGCTCAGGTCGGCGGTGTAGATCTGGGCCTTGCGACCCAGCTTCAAGATGGCGTCCCTGGTGGAGCGGTTGGACTCGTCGCGCTGGACCAGGAGAACATCAGCACCTGCCTCGGCGAGGCCAATAGCTACGGCGGCGCCGATACCGCGGGTGCCTCCGGTGACGAGAGCAGTCTGTCCCTCGAGGGAGAAGAACGGTGAAGCCATGTTGATGTTTGTAGACGAATTGGGTGTGGGTATCGTAGAGAATTGAGTGAAGGAGAACACTTCAAGATTGTTACAACGGCCACGACGAGGGGTATTTGAGAAAACGCAAGTTCTAACGCAGCGCGCAACCTTGCTAGGAGAAGAATGAGACGGACGCGAGTTGATTGGACGACATCAGTCTGGAAGCTAAGTCGCAATGCTTGTACTGGAGTAGCGCCCGTAGCACAAGGAAATGTGAATTGTCACGGCAATGACAGCTTGGACGAGCTTGCGATGACCGCCTGGAGATGGAAAATTGGACATGGGCTGTGCGACCTTAGTTGGCCTATTCTCTCGAATACCGAGCCATCCCCAGCATAATGACATCTGTCTCTCCCGACCCAACGTACTCGCGCGAGGTTTAGTTTTTTGTTTCCAAAGCGACGGATCAGCACAGCTGGACGTGGCGCCAAAACCCGTGGGGCGAGGGGCGCAGGAGAGAGCTTCGAGCTTCACGATTCAGACGACTACCTTTACCTGTACATAGAACAGAGTACCTTACACAGTACGTACACCACTACCTTCCCTCAATTTACCCCTCAGCTGCAGGGATTCATGCCGCCTCCAACCGTCTTCTTTCCTCTGACGTCGTTTTCTTGATGCTCTGCGAATACTTACGCAACCTGGAAGACATCGTATTGGATTGTAGTGTATTGTATTGTCTTGCTCTCTACCCGCTGGGTTTGCGTAGGCAAGTTTGGCAACGAGACACAGGAGAGGGGATATAACAAACGCACCACGGCAGAAATCAGATACTAACGACTTACCTAGGTAGGCTCTTGTTTGGATTTTGGGAGTATTCTTTTCCAGCTCCTGCTGCTCCTGAGTCCTCATTAACCCGGCCCAGCGAACCCCTACGTAAGAACATATATGAGTGGGATGCAAAGGAAGTAAAGAAAGACTGAAGTCAACTTTCGGCCATGGTCCGGTGCAATTCCCACACTACATGTTAGAAACACAACATGGTCCACGTCTTCGACGTGGCCTTCGCAACACACAAAGAAGCCGAGTCTTTGGCGAATCACCGACGCTCTAATTCTCATCATCGTCAACTCCAAAGGCGTCGCAACGGCCGGCAACCTTCCCCAGACCCCGCCAAGCCGCGGTTCGTGGTGCCACAGCCCGTCGTCGCCTTAGGACATAATTGCCGTCTTTGGTCCCGGCGGCCATTTTGTCCAAGTGAAGCGTCTCAATGGAAAGCTCAGACTCGGCGGACATTGCCTGGAATGGATTGACCACTCTCAGTCCCTACTCCACACTCGAGGGGCCTGAGGTAAGGTACCTTACCCCTCCCCCTCCACCAAAAGGAATGGGGCATGTACCTTTTACCCCTCCATCGTCACGATGGTCGCGTACCGCAGTACGAATACTGACTGCCCCTCTCCTTGCGTCCGGACAGAATGCCGAGCCACTCAACCCGATAAACTCCACACAAACCGGCTCCATGCCGCTTCCGCGACTTCAGTAGCCGTGTGTTCAGTAGCCGTGTGTATCCGCGAGGACGAGGGCGCGAAGGTACTTGTACCTAGACGCTCAAATCGACTCGGCCTCCCGCTTTGCATCACTCCGCCCATCGCGCCGACGTCCAATCGCGCCTGATGTGTGTTGTGTCGGTCCTTGTTCTTGTTCGTCGTGTATTATGCGATCCGTCGATATCGGACCTGTGGCCGCGCCCAAGTCCAGTGTTCCTGTGCTTTTGCGTCACCTCGGCTTTCCAGCAAAACTTATTTGATACTCGTCCCCGCTGCCCACACTCCATTCTGATCTGACGAGTAGCTCTGGAACCACTTTCTCCTAATTGCGACAATACCATAGTTTACATCCACATCACCACTTGTCGCGTACGAAAAGCCGTCGCCATGTCAGCCGTACAAGTCCAGACCTCTGTCCTCCACGGCGCGAGGGACCTCAAGATCGTCAGCCTTCCTCATCTTCATCCAGGATCGCATTGTGTCTTCTAACTTGCGCGCGCAGGAAGAGAGAGCTCTGCCCGCCCTCGCACCTGGCGAAGTCCAGATCGCCGTCAAGGCCACTGGACTCTGCGGTTCCGACCTGCACTACTACAACCACTTTCGCAATGGTGACATTCTCGTCAAAGAGCCGCTGACCCTGGGCCACGAGTCCAGCGGCGTCGTCACTGCTGTTGCTTCGGACGTCACCAACATCGCCGTGGGAGACCATGTTGCCCTCGAGGTTGGCCAACCTTGTGAAGCGTGCGATCTTTGCGCCGCTGGCAGGTATAACATCTGCAAGGGTATGAAGTTCCGCAGCTCTGCGAAGGCTTTCCCCCATGCCCAGGGAACCCTCCAGGAGCTCGTTAACCACCCTGCCAAATGGTGCCATAAGTAAGGCGCATGGTTGACTAGGTTGCATGTATGCGCAGGCTAACACGATTCTTTGCAGGCTCCCGCAAGATGTTTCTCTCGAGTTCGGTGCCCTCGCCGAGCCGCTCTCTGTCGCCATGCACGCTAGAGACCGCGGAAACCTCCCCAGTGGCTCGACCGTCCTCGTCTTCGGCGCCGGTGCAGTTGGTCTGCTTTGCGCCGCGGTAAGCAAGGCCGACCAGCAAAAGGTCGTCATTGCAGACATCCAAGAAGACCGCGTCAAGTTTGCTCTCGAGAACGGCTTCGCCGACGCTGGTATCGTAGTACCCGCGAAGCGCCCCCAAACAACCGAGGACAAGCTAGCCTACGCACAGGAAGTGGCAGCCCTGGTTAAGGACGCCAAGATCGATGGCAAGGAGGTTGGTGAGGTGAACGCGACGTACGAGTGCACGGGTGTCGAGACTTGCATGCAAACGTCCATTTACGTTGGTCTACTCTCTCCCTCGATTTCGAATAACATGTACTGACTCGAGCTTCCAGTCTACTCGACCCGGTGGAAAGATTCTCATCATCGGAATGGGTACTCCGATTCAGACTCTGCCAATCTCTGCCGCGGCTCTGCGCGAAGTTGATTTCATTGGCGTGTTCCGCTACGCCAACACATACCCCAAGGCGATCGACCTGATTGCGACAAAGCCCAAGGGCCTGCCCGCGCTGGAGAAGCTCTTCACGCACCGCTATAAGGGTTTGAACACGATCAAGGATGCGTTTGACATGGCGGCTAAGGTGAAGGATGAAAGCGGAAACTTGGTTCTGAAGGTACTTGTGGATACCTCGACTTAGAACGCATAGACAAAAGTAAGTGATTTAGAGTTACCCGTGTACTGGAATAGTGATGACAGTGTGAGTGAACCAACTGGGGAACATGACAGGCAAATCTTGGTATCGGAACCGACTATCAACATAACGCAGCTTAACACAATTGCCGGGAATATTCCAACAATATCGCGTGAGCTGAGTCAATGCGAACACGGTCTTCCCGACCAAATGTTTACTCTATGTCATCTAAATTCTATGCTTTTCATTCGTTTGGTGTAGAATATGAAACGTCTAAGACTTGTCGGGGAAACCAAAGTCAATGCCGAATGGCGGGTAGACATAACGCTTAAGCTCCTTCTTAGCCGTCAAGTCGTCGGAATAGGCACGGAGCTCTTTAAGGTCCTCGTCGTCGAACTTCACAATCTCCAGGTTGGCCTTAATACGCTCGGGGGTAACGGACTTGGCGATGACAGTGCTGCCACGGGCAACTGCGGAGCGACAAAAGCATCAGCAATCGCACACAGTCAATAGCTCAAGAGCAAGACGTGGGGATTAACATACCGTGGTAGCTGAGAAGGACGGTAGAGGCGCTGACGCCGCGCTTCTGGGCGATCTTGACAACGGGCGCAGCGGTCAAGAGGGGACCGCCGGTAGAGCCAAGAGGGCTGTAGGCCATGATGTGGATGCCCTTCTGCTTGCAGTAGTCGACAATCTCCTGTTGAGGCAGACTGGGGTGGTTCTCAATCTGGTTGACGGCGGGGACGACCTTGGCCTGGGGAAGGAGCTCCTCGAGGTACTTCACGCTATACTATGGTGCCTGTCAGCATTGATTCATCTCGCCTCGCTCCTGGGGGACACCCACGTTGCAGACACCAATGGAGCGGACCTTGCCGGTGTCAAGGAGCTTCTCCATGGACTTCCAGGTGTCGACATGGGAGTGGTTATGCAGGATGTCGCGGCTGCCGTCAGGCTTGGTGGGGAATTTGTCGTGGTTACCTAGAAGAAGGCAAGTCAGTCCGCTGCTTCGAGGTCTCGTTGGGGAGAATGAAATCTTACCCTCCGGGTTCATCGCAACCGGCCAGTGCTATTTTCCTTGTCAGCTTCAATAGTGCAAGAAATCTCTTTTCGAAAGTGTCGACCGTACAAGAAGGAACAGGTCGACGTAGTCAAGTCCTAAGCTCTTCAAGCTCTTCTCCAGACCGAGCTTCACCCTCTCGTCGCTGGTGGTGTAGGTGGCCCACAGCTTGGTAACGACGAAGATGTCCTCGCGCTTGATACCGTTGGCAAAGGCCTGCTTGAGGCCCTCACCAACCTCGTCCTCGTTGGCGTAGCAGTATGCGCCATCGATGGCCTTGTAACCAATCTTGAGGGAGTAGGAGACGGCCTCCTGGAGCTGACCGGGGGCGGACTGCCAGGTACCTTGAGATGGTTAGCCATTAGCAATAAATTTTGAATTAGCAAGAACCCTTACCTAGGGCGACGGCAGGTATCTCGTATCCTGAGTTGAGCTTGAAAGTCTGCGAGGCCATGTTGAGAGGTGTCAAAGTGAAATATTGGTGAAGTCAATGGGGGGAAGGCGAGACGTCACTCTTCCCAACACACGAGTGGGTGCATGCTCTCGGTATATATGCCACCAACACTCCGGAAAAGAGACCAGACTACTAGGATAACTATGTGTCGGGATATAGAAGTACTGGCCGTGGCCGGGTAAATGCTCTATATGTTCGGTCAATATCACTTGGCACCCCTCCGCGCCCGCATCTTGTCAAATCTATAACAACAAGGATCCCATACGCAGTTAGGGGTTAGAAACAAGGGTCAAACGGGCGTGTCTATTATAGTTATATAAGTAAAGCTATCCTTATATCTTATTATAGTATACTTAGTGCTTCTTTTATATATTATTAAGTCTCTATATTACTATTTATACTTATAACTTATATATAGCTTAATATTATACTATATATAGCTTATTTATTATTATATAATACTATTTATAGTAATTATACTCCTCCTTACTAAGAGCTTAGTTTTATATATATTAAACTGCTTTAGTATAATTCTCTATTATAATACTAATTTTAAATAACTTTATATTATACTTTTTAAAAGTTATTTAAAAGTTATTTTTTAACTAGGTTTATAAATAAGCTAGATATATTATTTATTAATAATATATATTTAAATTTAACCTTACTATATTTAATAACTTCTTATATAAAGTAGTTATAGATTTATATATACTTTATATAGTTATTTATAAACTCTTATTTTATAATTATAATTATTTTTATATTATTAATTTATATATAAAGGAGTTTATTAAGCTTTACTTTAAGTTTAATTAAGAGATTATATATTTAAAGTACTTTTAATATAGTAAATAATACTATATAGTATTTAGCTTTTATTAATAACTATAAGAGTTTAGCTATAGGTCTTAATTAGAAAGAGCTAGAATACTAAATATAGATATCTATTATTATATTAAACTATTATATAATATTTTAAGTCTATTACGCTTAGAGTTTTTCTTAAAGTATATATAGTAACTGCCTGCTAGCTAACCTTTTACTAAGTATATTAAAACAGGCTGAGAACCTTAAAACAAAAACAATAAAACTATATACTCCCACACACTTATACAGGAATATTATAATATTACAGCTTTATATCTAGAGGCCCTAGAATAAAGAAAAGAATCTCTCTAAGTATAATAACCTTATTATAGATATAAACTATTAAGTAAAAGTAATAAAAGCTTCTAGATAATAAGATAAACTATAGTAATACTAGCTAATAATACTTCTCTATTCTCCTCTCTGCTCTTAATAAGGTAAAAGTTCTGCTATACTATACTAACTAATATATTTATCTAGGCACCCTCTAAACTAGGCTATCTATACTACCCTATCTTAATTATCTCCTATAATCTTATCTTAATACTCTATAAGGAAGACTATATACTAAAGAAAAATTATATAAATAAAAGCTACTATTTATAAAGAAAAAGGCACTTTCTATACTACTTAATTACTCCTTCTAGGTTATTATAGACCTAATTACTTTTTTCTATAGTTATACTATTCTGGTTTTCTTTATCTAGGCCTATCTTCTATAAGCTTATAAGCCTTATTCTAATCTAAATCTTATTTATATTATCTCTAACTATACTAGCTAGGCAGCTATAAAAAGTATTAATTATAGTTACTCTTAGAGATATTATCTTTAATCTATTACTAGTAGTTAACTTGCTCTATAATATAGTTCTTATAGCTATTATAAGTAGGCTTAAAAATATTAGATAAAGCTAGATATAGAAGATATTTCCTAGTAATAATAGTTTAGTATAGTACTAGAGTAGAGAGGTATAAAGAGGTTATATCTTATTTAATATTAGGTAGTCTAGCTAGTAAAATAAAAGGGTTAAATAGAGTTAAATCTAGGTTTATAAGGCTAGAGTTATTATTACTAAAAGATAGTAGAGTGCTATAGAAACTAAAAGCTAGTAAGTCTAGGTCTATAATAGTATAAAAGCTAGCTTTACTAGAGTAATAAGAGATAAGTTCCCTGCTATTAGGCTTACTAATCTAGCCTTCTATATAGTATAAGATAAAAGTTCTTATAGAAAGCTTTAATACTTTAAGAGGAGGTAGAAAGGAGGATATTTTAAATACTAAAAGCTATATCTTACTAATATTACTATATAACTCTACTATAAGGAGGTCTATCTAGAGTATTTATAAAGATCTATTACTATAGAGTATAGAATATTTTATAAACTTAGTAGTAATCTTTAAGATATACTAGGTAATAATTTAGAATTAATTTCTTCTTACTACCCCTTTTATAGCTACTATTAATACTATACTATTAATAATACCCTTATAAATATAAGCTCTAATCTAATCTACTATTCTAAGACTATATATTTATAAATCTTATTATTAGAGCTAGGATCTAACTATAGTATTCTTTTAAAGGAGAGTATAAATATTAATAGAGGCTCTAAGAAGCTTATAATACTAAAAGAGGTTTTCTATAGCCTCTATAAATAGTTTATTAGAATCTCTACTCTAAATTAAGTTAGTATAGTAAGTAGTCTCTCTTTTCTGGTTTACTACTATTATTACTTAGTAGTTATTACTATACTAAATATAAAAGATAGTAATATTTAACTAGGTAAGTAGGTTATAATAGATATCTATAATTAACTATATTAAGATTTAGTATCTACTAAGAGAGGGTGCTACTCTTATCTACTAGATAACTTATCTTTCTAGAGTTTATATATATTTATCTAATCTATATATATTAAACTTAGTAAGATAATATATCTCTTCTACCTTAAAATAGGTTTCTATTACTAGTTTCTCTTAAATATTATAGAGATAAGTAAGATAGTATTAGATAACTAATAGAAGCTACTTAGCCTATTCTCTAGTTATATTAAACCTATAGTAGAATTAGATCTATAAAGATAGTATAGTATTTTAACTTAACTTAATATACTAATTAGATACCCTCTTTTCCTCTATCTTATTTTTTAGTAATCCTAAATTACTAGCTAGACCTATAACTAGAGGTTCTAGAATACTATAAGAGTTATTAATATAGATTAGTTATCTAGGGTTATTAGTATAGTAAGAGCTATAACCTAAGTAAAGGAAAAGCTTATTATTATAAAGGTTAAAGGCCCTCTCTCCTATTTATTTATTCTCTTAGTATATAATAGTAATAATTCTATTTTAGTAGATATAGTTCTATATAGTATTAATTATAGGATAATTATTAATAATATCTCTTATCTTAGTATTATAGTTCTTAGATAGACTTAGATTTAGGTTTATAAGAAGCTTAATAGGTATATTAATAGGTATAAAAGCTTCTATAACTTAAATATTAGATATAGATACTTTAAAGTTAAGGTTAAGTATCTTAAGATATCTAAAATAAAGCTATACTAGAGTTAATCTATCTATAGATATAGAGTTAGAAACTATAGAGTCCTAAGTATAAATTATCTTCTAAATCTTCTTATTATATAGTAGAGAGATAATCTTTTTAATATATTTAGCTCTATTAGTAGTTCTTAATAGAATTAAAAAGACTATACTATCTACCTCTAGATCTCTATTATAGAACTTAGAAGTGATTTAATTTATCTATATATTAAAGATCTCTTTAAAGAAAGAACTAGTCTAGTACTTAGCTAACTCTAGTTATATATAGTAGTAAAGCTACTTAAAGTAGAATATATCTAATATCTATAGCTGCTCTTCTTAGAGTTAAAGTATATAGATAACTTTAACTAAGTATTTAAGAATAGATATTATACTATTAAGAGGCTTATAAATAGCTATTATAGACCTAATTAGTGTTTTAAGATATAATTCTATTTTCCTATTATACTAGAAGTTATTATAAAAATAGAAAAAGCCTAAAAGTTAGTTAATAAGTAAGGTAAAATAAAAGACTACTTTCTTACTAATACTTATTTTAGCTAGTAATTAGAGAATAAGTATAGTAAGCTAGCTTTTCTATATAGTAGCTTTACTATTTTTAATTCTTATATTAGTAGAAATATAGTATTATCTAATAAAGCTAATTCTATTAGGGAGGTTATAAATAAGAAGTTAAAAACTAGTTTCTATATTAAAAGCTAAAGGGAAAATCTTAGTTTAAATAGTCTTTTATAGATTAAATAAGTTAACTATAGTAACTAACCTCTCTTTATTCCCTTTAACCTAGTCTAGCTATTAAGATTTAGTAAGTTAAAACTATTAGAGATAAATATAGAGTTAAGCTATAGGGGTGCTAGAATAAAGCTATTAAAGCTCTTTATATTTAAGGTTCTTATTTAGCTTAAAAGGAAATTAGAGGTAGAAAGAAAGCATCTATCTAGCTAAGTACTACTTATTAATCCTTATAGCTAAAATATTTAGAATCCTTTTAAAGAGAGTAGAGTTAGTAGATATAACTATAGTTTCTAAGAGCTTACTATTCTATTTATCTTACTTTTAAGAAAACTTCTCTAAAATAGTAATAAGAAATACTTCTTTAATCTAGATATTAGTAATTTTAGTAAGAGAACTCTTAGATAAAGATATTATTAAAAATAGAGTAAATAGAGGTAATTATAGACTTAATTAAGGCTTCTAGTAAGGAGAGAAAGCTATATAAGTAGTATAAGAGAGTAAAAGTCTATAATATTATAAAAAAGGGTTATATATAAGTAAGTATAGATTAGAGTAGGAATTTATATTTAAATATCTATAAAGAGAGCTTAAAATATAAATTAAGTTAAGCTATAATACTAAATTAATTATTAATAAGTTAAATCTATTTATATTAAGAGAAATAAAATATTTATTTATATATAGGTTAAAGAAAGCAGGCTACTAGTTACTAATTATTAACTAACTAGAATAAAGAGATAGAATAAGAATAAGTAATAGAAGGAGGCAGTTATAAAGGTTAACTCCTTTTCTTATCTAATTAATCTTAACTATAAGGAAGACTTAACCCTTTAAATAAATAATTTAGTAAGAGACAGAGTAACTAGGTTATATAACTAGATCTCCTCTAGCTCTTTTTAGCTTTTTCTTCTTTTTCTATAATATAATAGAAATAGTAATCCCTCTTTTATATCTATAAAGTATAACCTTAAGCCTTCTTTAATACTTATTAGTTATAGCTTCTATTAGAAATCCTAATAATCCTTATATACTAACTTAGCTAAGAAAGTGTGTTTTCTAGCTTTTTATAAATAAACTAGTTTCTAATAAGAGAGACTATAACTCCCCTCTATATATTAAGCCCTCTATTAACTTCTTTATAGTAAGTAGACTTACTCTTTTAGCTCTTACTTTATATATTTACTAACCTTCTTATATAGATTATAGTATTTCTTATATAGTACTTACTTAAGCTTCTAAAGCCTTTCTAGCTATATTATAAAATAGACTTCTATATAAAAGTTCTATTTTTAGATAATTATAAGATTATTATCTATTAGTTCTAGGAGGCTTATACTAGTTCTTATTACTAAAGTATAATAGAAAAAGAACTACTATTTTATAGATATATTTTTATTACCTTAGTAGTTATAGATACTTTTAAACTTTAGCTAGTAAAGATAATTAATTCTAATAGGCTTAAGGTTAGCTATAGCTTCTATATTTAAGCTAATAGAGGTTATAATATAGTTTCTTATAGTAGTTATAAGTAGTATACTTATTCTCTCTATAATAAGGCTACTAAAGCTTAGATCTATAAGCTATACTTTAAGTATATAAGTATATTTAGTAATACTTATACTAACTATCTTTACTATAAATAAGATTCTAACTATTCCTTTAACTTTAAGGAAAACTATAAGGCTTTTAGCTATAGTATAGATAATCTAGAGTAATAGAGTAGTAAATTTAAGAGAGTAGTTATCTAGTTCTAGATTAACTAGTATATTATAGAGAGGTTTAGAGTAACTTATCTAGAGTTTAGAACTATAATAGAGTACTATAAAACTTAGCTAAAGGAGTATAAATCTAGGTTACTATTTACTTTTACTAGTTACTTTTTAGCTAATTTAGATATCTCTATTTCTAATAAGAGAAAGCAGCTTAAAATCCTAACTAGAGTTTAAAGGAGAAAAGTGGGGAAAAGGAAGAACTAATATAATATTCTATATACTTAGTAGTCTTTATAAACCTAAAAATACAAATTAATAAATAAAATCCTCCTTATTAAGCCTTAAAATACTTTAATATATATACTCTATATAAAATAATATAGGAGAAATTAGGAAAAACTAGGAAAAATTATATAAAGTCTTAGTAAATTAGGTAAAATTAACTAGCTATAATAATACTTTTCTAATATAGTAGAGCACCTTAAAATATAGATAAGAGGGTTTCTTTATTTCTAGTTTTTTTAATAATATAACTATTTATAGCTAGGGAAACTTACTAATCTAACTATCTATATAAAGCTATAGTTATATAAGAGAATAAGCAAATAGTTAATTTAAAAGTAAAAACATTATTATAAATATAAAATAAATAAATAATTATTATAGGAGCAGAAATTAAAGAAGAGCAGATAGATAATATAAAATAATATAATATTATATAGAGATATACCCCCCTTAGAATACTAAGTATAGAAGTCTAATTTAGAAATAGTATAAAAATAACTAGCTAGGTATTATAGATATAGCTAAACTATTAAAGTTAAACTATAACTTAAAGACCTTTTAAGTAATAATAAGCTAGAACCTAGTACTTAAAGCAGGAAGCTATCTAGTTAAGGTGGGAGGCTATAAAGAGGGATCTTCTAAAATAAGATATAGAATATCTAAGTAGTAACAGAGAAAAACAGAGCATACTAATTACTAGAAAGGTTATAGTATGCTCCTAATAAGCCCTATATAGCAGAACTTACTATAAGCATAGCAGTAATCTTAGTAGTATAATCCCTAATATAATAATAATACTTAAACTTAATACTACTATTACTAGTAAGATTAGAACTATAAGAGTATAAAGATAGACTTAAATAGTAAGCAGAATAATATAGATATAAGTAGGCTAGCCTTAGTATTATCCCTATAGTCTGTTTTAATATACTAAGCTAGGAAATTATAGTTAAGTAATTAAAGTAGAGAGCATAGCAAAGCTCCCTCTAAGAATATAAGCCTTATCTATTATAGATATAAAAAGGCCTATTTCTCTATAGCAGTATTAATTCTAGCAGGTTATATAGAGTTATCCCCTATTTTAGTATACTAACTATCTCTAACTAGATTAAATAGCTAAAGTTCTATATAAAGTTTCTATATTACCCTTATCTAGTTAAAAGCCTCCTTTAAGGTCTATAAATATACTACTAAGTATATAATCTGCTATAGGATATTACTATCTAGATTACTTATTAATAGAGGGTTAGTATTATTAGAGTTAGTAAAAGGTTCTTCTACTTCTTCTTTATTATCTTTATTAAAGTGGGAGTAACTATAAGTAGAGTAAATCTTATTAAGTTAGTCTATAAGGTTAAGTTTATATTAGTTAATATCTTCTAGTTCCTAAAAACCTTTTAGAGCCTTAATAAACTTTTTTAGGCAGTTTCTAGTATAAGTTAACCTATAAAGGGGTTCCCCTATAAGAGTTTTAAGCTAATATAAAATATTATTAGAGGCCTTTAAATAGATCCTAAAGAGGCCTTTTTAATAGTAGTTAAGCTTAGTATCTAAAAACTTATCTATATACTATTTAATATTAAATGCTAGGATAAGGTTATCTACTTCTAATTTCTAGCTATATAAGATATAGTATTTCTAGTAATTAAACCTATCTATAATACACTTATACTAGGCTATAATTATCTTCTATATAGTAGTATAGTTCTTATTAAGCTATTTAAAAGCTCTTATCTATATAAGAAGCTCCTCTTTAGATATTATTACCTAGTTCTATACTAGCACTCTCTAGATTAGTATAAATATCTCTATTAGAGTTATAGCTTTATATTTATAGAGCAGATAGAAGGAACTATAGCTAGTTAAAGCTCTAATAGAAGTTCTATTAGTAAACAGTATAGCTTAGAAGAATAGCTAGAAGTTCTTATCTATATTCTTTATTTAAGTAGTAAGAGTATATATAATAGTCTAGTAGCTAACTTTAATAGTACTATTAGTATATAGGTTATAAGTAGTAGTAACTTTTTACTTAAGCCTATACTTATAGTTAAATTTAATAACTATACTCTTATTCTTAGAGCTTCTATTAATAATAAGTATACTATAAAGCTTATAGTAATAAATAATATCCTTCTATATAAACTTAGTAATAAGATAAGAGTTAGCTTACTATATCTACTAAGCCTCTACCTATCTAGTTAGGAGATATTAGGCTTTAACTATATTCTATTTACTAACCTTCTATATATCTAATACTATATAAGTAAATAGCAGCTCTAAGAGCACTAAGAAATAGTAAGAGTTATCTATATACCTAGGCCTATACTTCTAATAATCTTTATAAGTATAAACTTATTTACTAACTTATTAGTAGAAGCTATATTAATAATACTACTCTACTAACTATTTAATAACTATATTATATTTTCTATACCTACTCTCTTAGTATACTTTTATAATAAGCTTAGTTTAGATCTATAAATTATTTATAACTTATTATAAGATAGGCTTATATATATTAGAATATATAAATAATAACTTATTCTTTAAGAAGAATTTCCCAGCCTCCTCCTTAAACTTATAGTATAAACTAGACTTAATTCTATCTAGCTGTTTTAAGGTATTAAGGTAGTAGGTAATTTAGTATAAGCAGTAATTCTAGTATAAAGAGCTATCTAGTATAGTATTAGAGATATCTATAAGTTTTAGAGACTCTTATAGAATATTATTAACTTTAGTAGTAAGGATCTTAGTAAAACAAACTCTATCTCTATCTGTCTATACTTTATTAAAAAAAGAGATAGTAATTAGGTTTATAAAAAAGATTTACTTATTAATCTAGTTATTAATTTCTCCTTTAGTATTTTAGTTAAGCTTATCTAATAGTCTGCTAGGTTTATAAGATAATCTATTAGCTATAATATTCTAGCTTCTAGGTAGGTGCTTAACTTTAAAGTTAAATATATAAATCTATAAGATCTATTAGATAATAAGAGCTTTAGATAGGTTAGAGGCAGTATTATTAAGCTAAGTAATAAGGGTTTTAGTATCTGTTTTTAGTATAAAGTGGTAACTATAGAAATAAAAGTAAACTTATTTAAGAGCCTTAAATATACCCCTTAACTCCTTCTTTTTAGTATTATAGTTTAGCTCTATACTAGCCTATAAGCTACTCTTATATCTAGAAACTATATACTTACTATTAATATATTAACTAAAAATAGTACTCTAACTAAGGCTATTAGTATTAACTATAAGATAAATTTCACTTATATTAGTACTATAGTTAAGTCTAATAAGGATAGGAGTAGAGGTAAGTTAGTCCTTAAAAGTGTTTATAGCTAACTATTAAGACTAGTTCTATTTAAATAGAATATTCTTTTTTAAGAGTCCTATAAGTAGCCTAGCTATAGCTAAAAATCTCTAAACCTAAACCTAATAGAATATTATAATACTAAGAAAAGATCTGAGATTAGTGAGGTTATTATAAACCCTCTATTCCTTAATCTTAATAATCTTTAACTCTTCTAGTCTTTAGCTACTAGTACTATAAATATATTCTATAATAGTAATAGATTACTAGGCCTATTATAATTTCTTAATAGTAATAGTATAGCTAGCTAACTTAATATTAATAAAAACCTTGTTAATATTCTAGATATATTCCAGGATATATCTATGCAGTCTAGAGTAACTAGGAACTTCTTTATTATTATACTTTAAAATAGAACTCTTAATAGCTATATTATTAAGAAAAGCTTTATAGTAGGTTAGAATTAGGTTATATAGAATTTATATTATAACTTTTATAAACTAAGTTATAGAATTAGTAGCTTCTTAAAGTAAAATATATATTTAAAGGAGGCTAATTAGTGTAAGATATTATTTAAATATCTCAAAAACCCTTTATAAATAAGACCTATAAAATATATAATAAATAATGATACTTAATAATATACTATATAATATAACACAGTATATTACAGTATTAATAATACTGTCTATACTGTGGATAGAAAGGTCTAGAAAGTCCTAGAAAGCCTTACCTTTAATAAGCTTTCTAGCTAGAACTAAAAGGGTTTAAGCTATAACTTTAATATATAACTAAGCCCAAATAGGCTAAATATCTATGCAATCTACGGTGTAAGCTATTGCGTAAGTAATTACATAATAGAAGCCTCTAGAAGGGCTAGAATAAGTATAAATAACTCCTCTCTCCCCTACCTAGCTAGTTACTAGTTAATAAAAAAAAATAATACCTATTTTAATACCTTCTTAATTACCTAAGCTGTTTTATGTAATATTATTATGTAATATAATTACGTAAGCGAGCTACCTCACTAAGAATTAGTATTATAAAGGTTATAATATTATAGCTATATAGATCTAGTAGAACTTAGTTATACTTAGAGAAGAAATCTAATAGTAAGAGAAGCTAGTATATTATAAAGTCTTTTAAGAACTTATTACTAGAAGTGGGTAGAGCTATATTATATAGAGTAATAGTATTAATCTTTATTATAGAGTTAATAAGATATACTTTTCTATTCTTCTTTCTAATTAGAAAGAAGGAATTCTAGTAAACTATATAACTTTACTTAAAAATACTCTTTTTTAGTCTATTCTTTAAAATTATTATTATATTACCCTCTAAGGCCTTTAAGATTAATATACTTCTTACTTACTAGGCCTTATAAGAAATAACTCTAATTACTTATAGAAAAGCTATAAATAGATAAATAGATCTATAATACTTAAAACTCTATATAAGAGCTTTTTCTCTATTACTTAGAACTTTAAAAGAAGCTCCTTCTCTTTTAGATTAAGGTAGTTTATTATTATTAGGATCTTATTAAGTTATTCTACTATAAGTTACTCCCTCTTAGAAATAGTTAAAAACTTTAGTTAAATAAGATTTATAAAGGTATTTTTTAATACTAGTCTAAGATTCTCTTTTACTTTTATCTAGGCTTTTAACTTCTACTTTAGGTTTTTTTTAGGTATTAAGCTATTAAAAGGTAAGTTATTAACTAGCTAGACTTTCTTATCTTTTATCTTATATATTATATTAACCTCTCTATATATAAAAGGTAGAGCATTATTATAGATATAATTAGTTCTCAGTTTATTTTAGATTCTTATTAGAACCTTTTCTAAAAGGTTCTCTCTCTAATAGAACTAATAGTATATCTAGGTATTAGCTATATTAAATCTAATTTCCTATTCTAAGTTAAATAGATTTATAAAGAGTAAGAGGTATATTTTAATAGAAAGGAGAAGTTACTAAAGCTTTTTATTAATTATAAATTTTAGTAAGTTAGTCTTATATATTACTTACTTCTTATAATACTCCTAGATAATAGAGTTAAATCTCTTAACTATATAGCTAAAAGCTCTAATATGCTTAGGTTTTCTTATATTAAGGATACTAATAGCAGTCTTTTAGTCTCTAAAAAGAGTAGCTTTGCTATATATAAAAAGATACTTAGCTATTCTAAATAATATAAGCTTAGTGCTATTATATAGCTTAGTAGAGATTAGCTTTTCTTTCTACTAATAGGTTAGCTAGTCTCTATTTCTACCTTATTTCTAGAAGAAGAGAAGTTTGCTTAGAATATTAGTTAGAAGTGCTAGAACCTCCTCTATCTTATAGCTAGGTATATAGTTAGAGTCTATATAGTTAGCTTCTTTTCTCTTCTTCTAGTAGTAATATTTATAAAACTTCTTTAAAAAGGGTTTATAATAGTTAAGGTATTACTTATCTTTATAGAATTAGCACCTAGAAGTATATCCTTATAATTT
Source organism: Colletotrichum neosansevieriae (assembly GCA_036785495.1). Classification (NCBI taxonomy): domain Eukaryota; kingdom Fungi; phylum Ascomycota; class Sordariomycetes; order Glomerellales; family Glomerellaceae; genus Colletotrichum; species Colletotrichum neosansevieriae. The sequence goes on from JAVHLV010000392.1 coordinate 54,555, forward strand.
TAAAATAGCCTAGATAATTGCTTCTATTCTTAGTATAATAGCCTACTTAAGAGAGATTTTAAGTACTATATAGAAGGTATTACTATTCTTATTAAATATTACTAGAACCTCTTTATTATTCTCTAATTTCTCTTAGACTAAAAAGTTAAAGCCTTTTAGTAAATTAGCTTCTATTACTAATATTATCTCCTCTAATATATATAGGTTAAACTAGCCTTTCTAGTTATAAGGCTATAATTATAGACTCTTACTTAGTTATTTATTAATTTTTATAATTACTAAGCTAGCTACTATATTAGAATTAGTAGTAGTAGCCTCTATTTTCCCTCTTTTATAGAAATTAAATAGGCTTACTAAGTATAAGAAAAGCTAGTAGAGTTAGAAAGAATAGTAGTAAAGTAACTAGTAGAATCTAAAGTATAGAATATTAAAGAAGTATAGATCTTCTAATTACTAGCCTAAAAGATACTAATTATCTAAGTTAGTAAGTATTTTAGTATTATCCTAGTATATA